>PVIR01040355.1:0-13380 GCA_004026965.1 Petromus typicus | reverse complement strand
TTCTTGGTGACTGGTTCCTGATGCTAAGAACCTTGGCTACGACTGATGAGCATTCAAAATGGAATTCAACAGGAATGAATGAAGTCTAGTCCACAAGTTCAAAGCATAAATCAGTCAGTTTTCTAATATTAATCCTTCCAGAGCACAGAAAGAAATATAACTACGTTAGCTACAGTTATGTTAAGCAATTTAGTTCATAGTATTTGTACACAGAACAAAATTTTAAATTGTATGTCACTGAAATACTTAACATTTAAAGTGTAAATCAACATATTAGAACATGTTCAGTATATTTGCAACAACCTGTGAATGTAAATCTTCAAAGATAAGGCTCCTGAAATGTAGATACAGAGAAAATATTTCTTATAAAAATGTATTTTATGAATTTCTGTATTCTATACCTATGAATAGATTAAAATTTCATATTGTAAGAAAATACAAAATAGAATATATAATTTCTCATATTTATTTCATTTTAAAATAACATTTTGCACATACTGAGGTAAATAATGTACTATTAAATTTGATTTCATCTGCTTTTTTACTTTTTTACAGTATCAATTTCTTTAAATCTAGCCACTAGAAAACTTAAATTTTATTTGTCACATGCATATTTCTATTCAATGATGTTGCTTTGAGGGTAATACTCAACTCTTATTTCTGTTTTTTGCATAAATGATTGACAAATTTATTCTTATTTTTTAAAATATATTCTATCAATATATCCTTTTCCAGGATACATTCATTGATTAAATTCAAGTTATCATCAAGGAGCATTTGTTTTTACATAAAACATAAAGTCCTTCATGATTTAAAAAATATATTCACAAAAAGCACTATAAACAACACAAAAACCCCTAAAATGATAAAAAAAAGCATTCACAAATCATATATTTGATAGATTAATATCCATAACTTATATTATAGAAAATTCTCACAACTTAGTGACAAAAAAACAAATTGTCAAGAATTTTAAATAAGCATTTCTCCACAGAAGGTATACAAGTGGCCAAAAATCATGTGAAGAGATACTCAACATCATGAATCATTAGGTAAATTAAATAAAAACTATAATAAGATTTCACTGTAGGTCTTCATACTCAGTAGGACTATTTCATACTTGACAATACTGTTTCACACTCAATAGATCAGCTACCCAGAAAGAAAAAAAAAAAAAGAGAGAGAGATAGAGAGAAAAGGATGGAAGGAAGGAAAGAAGGAAAGAAAGAAAAACACGCATTGGCAAAGACATGAAAGCAATGTCCAGAGTTAGCTGAAATATAAAATACTTACAGCTACAAGGAAAAAATATATGTCTTCAGAAAGTTAAAAATGTATTTACCATATGATCTTCTAGCTACAGACCCAAAACAGTTAAAAGCAAAATCTCTTAGAGATTTCTTTAAGTTGATATTCACAGAAGAATTACTTACAATAGCTATAATATGGAAATTATTTCAAGGTCCAAGGACAGAAGAATGAATAATTAAAATGTTGTATATCCATCCAAAAGAATGTTATGCAGCTTTAAAAAGAAAATAAATTCTGTCATATACAACAATGTAGTTGAACCTTAAAAATAATATTCTAAGTGAAATAAGCCAACCATGAAAAAACACTCTATGATCGTATTTATGTAAGGTACTCAAGGTAGTCAAAATGACAGAGGCATTAAGTAAAATGGTAGTTGTCAGGGGCTCAGTTAAGGAAGAGTGAAGAAGGATACAGAGCTTCAACTTATTAGCTGAAGAGATTATGAATAGTAGTGATGATTGCACATTATGAATGTATTTAATATCAATGAACTATATACTTTGAATGCTTAAAATGAGAAATTTCACATTACATGCATTTTACAAAATATTTTTAAAAACCAATTTAAAATATGAGGAACTACTGTTGGGAGCCATTTCCTACAGTGTCATGGCTGCCCATGCAGGAGAGAAAAAGTTGGCCTGATATCTGGATCAGAGCCTGACATTGTCTAATTTCTTCAAGGATAATTACTGTCCTTTCCAGGTTAAACTAAGAACCTTGACACACCCTCATTTCAGGTTAAACTAAGAACCTTGACACACCCTCATTTCAGATTAAACTAAGAACCTTGACACACCCTTATTCTAGGTTAAACTAAGAACCTTTACACACCCTCGTGCCAGATTTAATTAAGAATATTGTCAAGGCACCCCGCCCACCAGTTCTTTCATTAACTTTTTTTCTTTTCTGTACACGTGAACAAAGCTAGTCGGCTCAAGGGCGGCTCAAGGATAGTACTAAAGAGATGTATAAAAGAAGGCTGTTAAATAAACGTGGCATTCATTCGGTATTGACTGGTGAACCCTTCCAAGTCCTGCTGTCCTGTCTTTACTTATTTCTCATCCTGAGCCCCTCGGCTCGGTCATCCCATTGCTCTGCCCGGCTGACACCGCCATACCCAGCGGTGAGACCCCGGCAAACTACCTAAAATATTGGTGGAAATCAGAATAAAAATACCTCAAAGGGCTAAACACAGAAACACCGTATGACCCAGCTATATCACTTTGGGGCATATTCCTGAATTATAGACTGCATATTATAGTGGCACACACATCCCCATGCCTGTGGCTATGGTGTGGTGTAGCTATGGTGTACAAATAGCCCAGATGCCCAACAACAGGAAAATAAATTTTTGAAAAAATTCTATAAATATGTATATGAATACATATGTTATATATGAATATATGTTACATATATTCATATACATATGAATATTCAAATACACATATATATATACACATATTCATATTACTGTTTTTCCAGTGAGATAGATGGAACTAGACACTACTGTATTAAACAAAATTAGATTCAGAAAGTTAAATATCATGCAATTTTTCTTAAATGAAAAACCTAAAAAACACATACACAGACAAGAGAGATGACCAAGAGACAGAATTTAGAGATAAAGAAAAGAATCAGCAAGAGAAAGGAAGAATAAAAGAGATATAAAGGACTGAAATAGATTAAAATATGTTAAATGTATGAACAAACTTCCAAAAATGAACTCTACCATTATATATTAGCATGTACTAATAAAATATTAAAATTAAATAATTAAAAATAACATGTCTTATGTTGATTAACAGAAGGGATTTAGAATGAATGTAATCAAAAGAGGTTTATTGAACACTTATAACATCACTATCTTGCTTTCTATATGAAGGGATATAGTATAGAAGAAGAGGACTTTGTCACACCAGAAGGCAAACTAGGTCACAGGATAGAAGTCACATAGGAAGAGCCCAACCATTCAAATTTTTCAAAATATACTAGGCAGCCTTGCATATAGATGAATTTCCACCTTCTGAAAAATTTGAAGACAGAAACTATTTTTGCATTGAATGGGGAATGAAACTGATTGATCTTCAAGGAACTATCTAAATCAAAGAAGCTGTAATCATAATTTCTTTCCAACTGGCATGGATTCCTATTGACGAAGGGATTAAGATGAGGTAATATTTCTGAAATTTTTTCTGAAGTGCACTCATTACAGGAGGTACTAATGTGTAGTGTGCAAATGTACTCAAAAATCTTAAATGCTGAATACCATAAAAATAAATGATATTTTCTAATTTAATTGAACTTAGAATCTTTAAAATTTTACTTTATAGATAGATTCTCCAAATAGCACATAGAGCTTTCAAAATTTATTAACCATTGACCATATTTTTTACAGTCTCCTGAGTTTGATGAAGGGGGGAATTTTCTTTGAAAAATGCCAGAAAAATATGCATTATTAAATCTATTCGATACATTTTGGACATTTTACTTTTTTCACTCATTTACTCACTTATTCAATAAACACTTATTATATGTTTATTATATTCTAGGGATTTTCCTAAAATTCAAACATATTTGCTTCTGTGGTAGTTACAGTCTGAATGAAAAAGCATATTTGAACACTGATGACAGAAAACCATGACAAAAGGGAGGGGGGCGCCAGACAGGTAAAGGAGGGTCACCGGGGCGCAGAGGTCGACTCTGAGTAGGGAGCCAGCAAGCATCTCATAGGGCAGGGGCTATGCTGCATTGTGGAAGACATAAACTTACATCTCTGACTTCTACAGTCTTCACCTAAATTTTCGTACATGCTTTTTCAAAGTTTTACTTCCAGTTCTAAACTCAAGGAAAATTCTCTTTTCTGATAACGTTGTCCTCGTCCTCAACTCTATCTGATCTTAGTGTATTGTGTGAGATTTTTTATACCAACTACATCTCTCCACTCATAGCCTAGCCCTCACACCCCTCACATGGGGACAAGAATGTCTCTTATCCATTTTGACAGACCACTTGGATAGCTTAATACTGCAAAGCCACTTTTTTTCCACTAGGTATTTGATAAATACTGTCCACATTGAAAAATAAACCTATATTAACTCATGCACATAAAAAGGGAGCTACAAACACCTGCTGCAATGAAATTTTGATCTTGTGACCAAAGTGATTAGTCCTTTATCATCATAGATGTAATACATAGTACGTTTATTTTGTATGTGGAGAAAATACATACTTATATTGTACATATGAAGAAAACAAAGTAAATCAGGCTTTGTGTGATGTTATAACACTGTCATTTAAAAATACTAAAGTAATTGATAATTACCCTTAAAAACTAAAAATCTATTTGCTACCAAGTAAAGTGGAAATATGTGAATTATGTAGTTAATTACATTTCTGTAGAGTTGCGCCAGATGACGCTGACCACATGATAATTATCTCTAAGTAGTTACAAGCCCAAGCTTTGGAATCAGACAAAAACAGATTGAAATTTTAGTTCTGCACATTGTAGTTGGGGAACCATGAAAAATTAGTTAACTTCGCTGAAACCCTATTTCCCCAAATGCTTAAAGGGAATAATAATCCCTACATGGTAAGGTTGCTGTAAGGAGAACTGAGAATGTTCAGAAACTAGAGAGCATAATTACTGGCACATGGAGTGTTCAGGATACATGGTAACTATTACTACATCTTTGGGTGGATAATTGCTGGGATAATTGCACCATTCTGCATGGACAGAGCTTTGTGAAAAGTGTGACAACTCTAAGAAAGCCAACGTAGAAGGATGGAGAAGAGGGAAAAATGGAGTGCTCTAGGTTCTGGGTATTGTATCATTGCAAAAACATAGTTCAACCCTGAATGCTTTGCTAAATATCCCTAGGGTTTGAATGAATTATTCACATCAGTTTCTACATCTATAAAATGGAGTCCATAGGAATATGTATCTCACAGGATATATCCTGATAACAGCATTGAAGGAGATAATTCACATGTAAATCTTAACAAAGAGTGAAGGACATAGAGAATACTTAGGTGTTAAGTGTGGTTGTGAAGGGAAGATTTTAGAAACAAGACAATCACAGTAATAAACTAGTTAGACTGAGAAAAGGTAAAAAGAAATTGTCTCCATGGATTGCATGCCTTTCCACATTGTCCTTTACAAATTATGCATAGCAGTCATTCAACCCACAGCACAGACTAATTTTAAAAAATCAAATATTATTATGAAACTCACTGGCTAGAGAACAGGCAAGTCGTGGAAGAGGGAGGGAATATAGCTGAGGAAAGTTGCTCTTTGAGTCTTACAAAGTACCACTAGATGCCTTATGCTTTCTGCTTGGAATAAAAATTGCTCGCAGCCACATATCCCAAAGAGTCTAATATTTTCTGAGACTCCACTGTGCCTTTATATTTTAATACCCTGACATCTGGAATCCTAAAAGTCTAATGTTTAACCATAAATATCTGCTGAGATTAAAGAGCAATATACCAAGTTTCAATCTTTGGGGCCTATAATTGCTTGGGAAAAGAGAATGGTATTTCTCCCTCTAGCTAGAAGAAAAAGACCTCCGCAAGCACAGATATTGGCAGACAAATTTCCTAACAACCATTTCCTCTCTCCATTCTGTCTTCTCATTTTCTCACTCCTTTTCTATTCTCTCATTTTATAATACCAGCTTGCTGTCACTCCCAGGACAAATGGAAAGAAAGAGGAGCCTAGAAAGCTTAGAGAAAAAGACACATTTCCAGATCTAACAAGAAAGAGTGGAGGAAATACTGGCCACTCTGTCTGGTAAGTGCTGACCATTAAATCTCCGGAAACTTGGGCTCTCCTGCTACTCACTTAAAAACCACTTCATCACTGTACATTCTGACAGTCAAATGCCAACTTTATTTTCTCTTTTATCAACCTAATCTTTTACTTTTTATTTGAATTGAGTCACTTTTAAAGTCTCCACAGTGGTTTATAACTTTCTTCCCTGAGACATGTCCAAAGAAAGTAGCACAACTTGAAAAATGCTTGTTACACACTCATGATGAAGAATAAGAAATTGTCACCTGCCCTGAAGGTAGATTTGCTCAAAAGTCCTGGTCAGACTACAGTAATCTGCTGAGAGTAATGTCAAGGAAAGTGTGGGAAAGCTTATCAGGAATTTAGCTTTTGAATATAATCATTCACTGTGGAATATGAAAAATAAACTTAATATCAAGCCAATTTTTATCTAGTGATATATTGTGAAAGTGACATTTTGAGGTCATTTAACTCACTACTAAACTCAGTGATGTATAATAAAAAATAAATATTTAATGTATTCTTTTTGTTCAAAGACTTAAGTAAGGTTCTAAATACTCCTATATCTTTTTAATGTTTTTTCATTTTCTGAGACATATCCAATGTACATCTCAGCCAGTGTGTTTACATCTGTTGGTATCTAGCACAAAGAGCTAATTGTTGATTATGCATGAGAAATTAAAGTTGCCTCTTTTTTAATTTAAAAAAGTACTGACATTCTAAGACCTTGTTCATGTATGTAAATGGGAATATAAGATTCTATAGCAATGACTTCTGATCCTAACACAGTGGAATCATTTACAGAGACTGATTTGTGTGTGTATACATTTGAGTATAATTTTACATATCTCAGAACCCTCCCACATTAAAATGATTGTTTAACACCCTATGTGATTCTGATTCTAAGCCAGCCCTGAGTTACACTGTCCTGACCACATCATGAAGAAACGCCTTCAAGAAAATGGCAAGTTTTTGCTTGGTTTTAAGTTTTTCTGTGTATTGAAAACTCATACTTTTAAAACCATATTATATATAACCATAAAAATGAGACATATTTAAGCCCCACATTTTATTAGTTAGACCTAATACATGTAAAATTACTCAGTCCAATCACTATACTTAAATGTTAAATTATTTCATTATCTCTCTGCAAACAAAGCATCAAAAGCCCGGGGGCCAGTGGTAGAAATGGCCACTGCTGCAGCAACTCCTCTTGAAGCCCCTGATGCCTCAGCCTGGGAAGCCCCAAACCACCTTGCTGCAAGGTCTTGCCACTGCAGCTGACGATACGACCTTTACACATAGAGAATGGGTAAAATCCTATTACCAGCTATCTTAAGCTCTGTAACACAGTCCCAGAAATCAAAAACAAAATTGTGGTTCCCAGAGGCAGAGAGGGAGAAGGAGGAGATGAGAAGATTTACAATAACTCATGGATGTAAATTGCAGGCATATTATGTCAAATTAGTAGAGACCTAATGTGAAACACCAAAGCTATAGCTAATAATATTGTTTTCTATTTGAGATTTTTGCTAAATGGAGATTTTAGATGCTCTCTCTAGGAAAAAAATAAGGGGAGAAAAACTGATACAATGAATATGTCCACTTACCTCCCTATAATAACCCTTTCATAATGTGTATCAAAATATCATGCTATATATATTAAATATGTAAGATAAATAATAAAACTTAATAAAACCCAAACTTGGCCAATAAAAGAGCCTGCTGCTGTCTCCCTTTTCTGCTATCACTAAATATATATCATTCCATTGGCCTCCTTCCCAATTACTCCTCTGACATAGAAAGATCTCACAGTCCCTTGTTTAGCTCAGTTGCTCTCCCTCCTGAACTGTCCTACCTCTACACTCAGTCTATTCCCATTCAGTTAATCTTTTTTAACTGAAGCTGGCATCACTCTCCTGCCTCAGCCTCCTGGGAACTGGGATTACAGGCATACACTCAGTTTTTTTTTTTTTTTTTTTTTTTTTTTTTAACAGGATCTGGCCTTTTTGTAGTTCAGGCTGGCCCTGAGCTTAGCCTCCAACTCACATCACAGCAATCCTCCTGCCTCTGCCTCCTGAGTGCTGGGATTACAGGCATGAGCCACCACGCCCGGCACTGTGGAATGTGGTTCTGACTGCTGCTGGGCATGAGTCTCCATGCCCAGCATTGTTGTATGCAGTTACCAGGGATCGAACCCAGGCCCTTGCACTTGCAAGGCAGGCGCCAGAACCACTGAGCTAAATAACTGACCTCACTCAGTTCTTATTTGAAATGCCACCCTGCTGGAAATTTAGCTCAGTGGTACTGTGCCTACTTTGATAGCACAAGGGCCTGAGTTCTATCCCTGGTACCATGAAATAACTAAAAATTAAAAGAAATATATTAAAAAGCAGTTCCCTACATACACACACATGCACACACACACAAACACACACACACACACACACACACACACACACACACTCAGGCACACTTAGACACACTCAGATACACTATAAACTACCTCTCAAAACCAAAACATTTTCCTCATCTCTCTCATCTCTACTACACTTGATAATATAAGTCTCTTTACTAAAATAAAAGCTTGATGAGAGCCCTGATCCTATCTTGCTCAATACTTCAGTCTCCCCATGCTTCTGAAGATGGTCATTGGTAATAGGTGTACAAAACAGATTTGCTCAACAAAAAATTCCAACTTTAGCTCTTACCAAGCAAAAGGTGTTTGATCATACCATCTTCCCTTTACCACCTCTGCTTGCTTTGGCAGTGCTGAAAAATTATAAAATCTTATCAGAACTACATATCTGATTTCTCTCAGGCAATTAAAGAGCTGATTCTCTCAATAATGCTGATTCTCTACTTGTGTGAACCACTCCTTGAAGTCATTCTGTACATTTCTAATCAGAGACAGAGTAAATGAGATAGAAGCTGGAATGGAAAGCTATTTTTTTATTAATATACCAACCAAATGAGATATTAACACCAAGACTTTTTTTCTAAATAAGAATGGATTTTCAAATCATCAGATGTCTCTATAAACAAAAGAAATCCTTTCTGTAATAAGTTATAAATAGTTCTCTGAGAGTCACTGGCTTCAGATTACCTGCCTTGCCCTCCACTGCTATGAATTTTTCAAAGTTGGCTGTAAATGCAAATTTACAGATAGGTTTAAGGCAAAAGGAACGTTCACTTTTCCCCTGGCTGCACACCCTGCACCACACAGATAGTAAAGGCCCTGGCACTGAGTTCCTCTAAGCTGATCCACATGGATGGTTTCCACTCCTGATGCCACAGTGTATGACAATATGCTTGAAACTGTGGATATATAACTCCGTGGAAAGTTTCTGTGTGAATTTATATATGCAAATAAAATCTTTATTCCAAATTATAAATAAACCTCCAAAGGCAATGGACTTCAAATTACTCAAAAGAATTTGTTAATAAAATAGAGAAAATACACAAGTATGTGTCAAATGTGATAACATTAGTAATAAACATGAAATTTAGCTCTAATGGTTTCCCTTTTCATATTCACCACATTTGCTTTTTTTGTTTACAAAAGATTATACATTTTTCTTATTGAATAGGGAAAAATCAAAGCACACATTATTTCTCTTAAGATTAAATCTGTGCTTTTTTATATACCAGATTGTGGTCAGAAACTGGAAATTAACTAAGAGAAAATGGTTTAAAAATAAACAAGACTTGCATCATGGAAGGAGGGATTTACTCATACTTGGAAGTCAAAAAAAAAAAAAAATCATTACAGTTGTATAAGCACCCAGAAGGCATCACTTAGTCTGTGCTGTCTCCTGACTACAGGGAAACTCAGACTGAATTTTTAGTGCAGTAAACAGGAGATTCTACTATGGGAATCCTTATAGTTGGCATCTATCACAATCTCATTTAAAAACTTTTAAAACTTTAGAACATCAGCAGTTTACACAGTCATATACACCTCCCACTCATACTCAGGCACATGTTTGTCCGAACACTGATAGTAAATGATATGTAATGTTCTATTACGCTCCAGAGCTTTACCATCAAATCATGTTTCCCAGACAAAGCAGAGAGCTGAGAAAAATCATATATGCCAGCATTGCAACCAGCAGTAAGAGCATATGTGTACATAAATAATGTATTAGACTTACTGACCTCCAGGCCCACGCCGGAAGAGCGCCCAGGGATTGAGATTGGGAGTGGGTGGCTCGGGAAATGGTGACTGTGCCACCGAATCTGCGCTGGGGTTGGAGCTTGCTGGCCTCCAGGCCCACACCGGAAGAGCGCTCAGGGACTGAGTTTAGCAGCGGGTGGCTCGGGAAACGGTGACTGCGGCACCGAGTCTGCGTCACTGAATCTGCGCCAGGGTTGGACCTTGCTGGCCTCCAGGCCCATGTCGGAGGAGCACCCAGGGACTGAATTTGGCAGCGGGAGGCTTGGATAATGGTGACTGTGGCACCGAGTCTGCGTCACTGAATCTGTGCCGGGGTTAGAGCTTACTGGCCTCCAGGCCCACACCGCAGGAGCACCCAGGGACTGAGCTTAGCAGCGGGAGGCTCGGGAAATGGCGACTGCGGCACCGAGTCTGCGTCACTGAATCTGCGCCGGGTTTGGAGCTTACTGACCTCAAGGCCCACGCCAGAAGAGCACCCAGGGACTAAGGTTAGCAGTGGGCGGCTTGGGAAACGGCGACTGCGCCACCAAATCTGCGTCACCAATTCTGCGCCAGGGTTACAGCTTACTGACCTTCAGGCTCACGCGGGAAGAGTGCCCAGGGACTGAGTTTAGCAGTGGGTGGCTCGGGGAAACAGCGACTGCACCACTGAATCTGCGTCACCGAATCTGCGCCGGGGTTAGAGCTTACTGGCTTACAGGCCCACACCGGAAGAGCGCCCAGGGACTGAGGTTAGCAGGTCAGAATCTGACTTTCTCCACAGCAACTGCAGAAGCACATCCAGTCACCTTGTATTGGTGAGTAGGTGGGCCTGTTGGAACATGAGCCCCTACCATTGCAGCTGTACAGGGCCTACAGCCTACTGGCCTCCAGGCCAACTGCACAAGTGAGCCCAGAGACTCTGTACTGGTGAGCAGGCAGCACCATTGTAGGAGTTCAGGAGCCAGAGCCTTCCTGCCTCTAAAGCAGACAGGAGAAGGTGTTCTGACTGTATTGATTGAGTGCCTCATATGGTATGCAGGACTAGGGGTTTTTCTTTAGGTCCCAATACAGACTGCAAAGAACAACCTAGGAAACACTGCTATTTTAAGCTTCCTAACTATTAGGAGGAAAGTTACTTGCAACAAACAACACCAGAAAACAGGGCAGATTAGAGATGAGGAAACACTCAAAGTCTCAGATACAAAGATCCTCACCTCAAGGTAACACAGGGGGAAGGTAAATAGAGAAGTTTGAAGGTCAGTCTCCAGGGTCCTCGGAAATGGTAACCAAAGCAGATCTAGTAAAATGGAAATCAGAGCTGATCTTTGAGATGAAAGCAGAGCTATTGGACACTGTCAACATGATGATTAATAAAGCTAAAGAGGAAATCATGGGGTTGATAGAATGCAAGATAGCAAAAGCACTGGAACCTTTTAAACACCAACAAGCAGAAGTCCAGGAAATTAAGAAAGAAAATGAAAGTTTGCACAATAGAATAAATTTGGCAGAAGACCGAATTTCAGACCTAGAAGACAGGATCTCAACCAATGAATTGGAAAGGCATAATCTGTAGAAAAAAAGCAAGTGATAATGAAAAGTCAATCCAACAGCTCCTAGATGATTCAAAGAACAATAACATAAGATTGATTGGAGTCACTGAGGAAGCAGGAGACAATGCTAAAGACATCAAAAAGCTATTCACACAGAAAATGTCAGAAAACTTCACAGAAAAAGGTAAACAATTGGACATACAAATAGGTGAAGCACACAGAATGCCACATGCCCGTGACATGAAAAAATCTACACCTAGGCCTATAATCATAAAAGTCCCAGATATCCAAAAAAAGAATGAAATACTGAAAGCAGCCAGAGAAAAGAAAACAGTTATATTCCAAGGGAAGTCTGTCAGGATCACAGTAGACTTCTCAACTCAAACACACAATGCAAGAAGAGCCTGGAGTGAAGTCTTCCAAGCCCTAAAGGAAAACAACTTCCAACCCAGACTGATATATCCTATAAAACAATCCTTCAAAATTGATGGGGAAATAAGATATTTTCATGACAAAGAACACCTGAAAATTTTCACAAATATGAAACCTGTGCTCCAAAACATTTTAAAGAATATCTTGGAGAAAAATAAGGACAGTTACAAATCCATGAGACCTAACCCAATCAACCCATGGGATCAAACAAGAAACTGGTGGGGAAACGGCAAAAGTAGAATAACACAGCCAAGAACAGGAAAACATGGCAGCACTCAATTTACCTATATCAGTCATAACCATTAATGTCAATGGACTCAACGTGCCAATTAACAGATACAGACTGGCAAAGTGGATCAAAAAGCAAGATCCTACAATCTGCTGCACACAAGAAACACACCTAATTCAGAAAGAAACCCATGGACTAAAAGTAAAGGGATGGAAAACAATACTCCATGAGACAGGAAACAGCAAGAAAGCAGGAGTGGTGATTTTATTTGCAGACAGAATAAACTTCAAGCCAAAACTAATAAAGAGAGAGAAAGATGGACACTATCTTTTACTTCAGGGAAAAATCCAAGAGACAGAAATCACAATCTTAAATATCTATGCTCCAAATTCTAAGGCACCAAATTTTATAAAACAAATATTAACGGACTTGAAAAACCAGATAAACTCCAATACAATCATACTAGGGCACCTCAATACCCCACTGTCACAAAGAGACAGATCGACTGGACAAAAAGTCACTAAGGAAATCCTGGAGCTCAACCAGACTCTTCAGCAAGTGGACTTAATAGATGCCTACAGAGTATTTCACACAACAAAGTCAGAATATACATTCTTCTCAGCTGCTCATGGATCATTCTCCAAAATAGACCGTGTGCTCATTCATAGAACAGCTTTAAGCAAATATAAAGGGATTGAAGTTATCCCTTGTATACTGTCAGACCATAGTGCCCTGAAATTGGAGCTGAAAGCAAAGGAAAGCCCATCTCCACAAACACATGGAAACTGAACAACATTCTGCTGACCAACCAATGGGTCACAGAAGAAATTAGAGAAGAAATTGAGCAGTTCTTACAACTAAACGATAACCCCAATATAAAATATAGAAATTTGTGCGACACAAT
>PVIR01040354.1:0-13426 GCA_004026965.1 Petromus typicus | reverse complement strand
GCAAGGGCCTGGGTTCGATTCCCCGGTAACCACATAACAATACTGGGTGTGGAGACTCACACCCAGCAGCAACCAGTACCACATACCACAGTGCCGGGCGTGGTGGCTCACGCCTGTCATCCCAGCACTCGGGAGGCAGAGGCAGGAGGATTGTGATGTGAGTTTGAGGCTGAGCTCAGGGCCAGCCTGAACCACAAAGTGAGACCATGTCTCCAAAAACCTAAAAAAAAAAAAAAAAAGAAAAGACAGTGAGTGTCACAATTTCATGAGGCCCATTAGAGTGAAGCCACTAGGCCAAGCAAGAAATTGGATGAAAAGGTGGGGGAAAATGAAAAATGAAAGAACCAACAACAGGAAAATATCCTGAAAAGAATGTCAGTTATAACCATCAATGTTAATGGCTCAATTCACCAATCAAAAGAAATAGACTAGTAGAATATAATAAGCAAGACGACCAACAACATGCTATAATCAAGGAACACATTTAACTCAAAAAGATATTCATAGATGAAAAATCATACTGCATGTTACAGGAAATACCAAAATAGCAAGTATGGCTATCTCATTTGCAGACAAAGTAGATTTCAAACCAAAACTAAGAGAAACAAAGGAAGTCACATATCCTTGTAAAAGGAACAATACAAGGGTAGGAGATGACATTTATAAATATGTATGTACCAAATTCTAGTGCATCCAACGGTATAAAACAAATACTAATGGACATTAAGAACCAGATAAGGATTTATACAGCACTAGTTGGGGACCTCCATACCCTACCATCATGATCAGACAGATCAACTAGACAGAAAACCAACAGTGAAATACTAGAACCAAACCAAAGGTTTTAACAAATGAACTTAGTAGATGTTTACAGAATATTCCACCCCACAAAATCAGAATACACATTCTTCTCAGCTGTACATGAGTCATTCTCCAAAACAGACCACATACTAGCTAATAAAACATGTTTAAATAAATTCAAAGAAATTGAAATTATCCCCTGTATATTGTCAGACCAGAGGGCAATGCATTTGAAGTTTGGTAACAGAAGAAGCCACAAGAACTTCATAGACACATTCAAATTGAATAACACCCTCCAGAACAACCAGTGGATTACAGAGGAAATTAAAAAAGAAAGTAGACAATTTCTACAATTAAATGATAATACTATTATAACATACAGAAATGTATGGAACATGATGAAAAAAGTTGTACAAGGGAAATTCATGGCAGTCAATGACCATACTAGGAAAATAGAGTGAGATGAAATAAACAACCAGTGCTAACCCTCAATCTTCTAGAAAAACAGGAGCCAGACAAACCCAAAGCTCATATACGGGAGGAAACTATAAGGATCAGAGAAGAAGTCAGTGCAATAGAGACTACAAGAATGGTTCAAAAAAATCAATGAATTGAAGAGTTGGTACTTTGAAAAAAAAAATTGACAAACCCTTAGCCAACCTTATCAAAAAAAGGAAAGAAAAGCCTCAGTTCCATGCAATTATGAAAGAAAATCACAACGATCCAACAAAAATTCAGAGGATAATCAATACTTCCTTTGAGAACCTGTACTCCAATAAAATGGAGAAAACATAGATGAAATGGACAGATTCCTAGACACATGTGAATTAACAAGGTTGAACAAAGACATGATGATTCTAAACACCCCAATATCAATCAGTGAAACTGAAGATGTAATTAAAAATCCACCAATAGAGAAAAGCCCTGGTCCTACTGGCTTCACTGCTGAATTCTATAAGACATTTAGGGAAGAGCTATTGCTACTATTTCTCAAACGTTTTAATGAAATTCAAAGGTAAGCAATACTCCCAAATTCATTCCTCAAGGTGACCAATACCTCAGTTCCCAAAGCAGAGAAAGACTCACCTGAAAAAGACAACTACAGGCCAATTTCCATATTGAAAGATGTGAAAATTCTCAATAAGATATTGGCAAGGAGAATTCAGCAAATCATCAAGAAGATCATACACCCTGACAAGTTGGATTCACCCCAGGGATGTAAGAATGGTTCAACATGCTTAAATCAATAAATGTAAATACTATATTAACAGAGTCGATGACAAAAACCAGATAATCACCTCAATAGCTGCAGAAAAAGTGTGGGTGTTCAACAAAATCCAGCACCCAATCCTGATTTTAAAAAAAACCTATTAAAAAATGGAATAGATGCACTAATTTCTTCCCTGATCCTTATAGTTTCCTCCCTTATATGAGCTTTGGTTTGTCTGGCTCCTGTTTTTCGAGAAGATTGAGGGTTAGCACTGGTTGTTTATTTCATCTCGTTCAATTTTCCTAGTATGGTCATTCACTGCCATGAATCTATCTCAACTTGATAAAAGCCATCTATGATAAACCAGCAGCCAACATCACACTAAATGGACAGAGACTGAAATCTTTCACTTTAAAATCAGGAACAAGACAAGGATGTTTACTGTCTCTACTCCTGTTCAATACAGATCTAGAAACATTAAACATAGCAATTAGATGAGAAAAAATTAAAAGATATAAAAGTAGGAAAAGAATAAGTCAAACTGTGATTATTCGCCGATGATATGATACTCTATCTAGAAAATCCCCCACGCCTCCAAAAGACTGCCAGACTGATGTGCCAGATTCAGAAGAATAGCTGCATACAAGGTCAACACTCAAAAATTAATAGCTTTCTTGTACACAAATAACAGAATCACTGAAACAGAAATTGAGGAAACAATTCCTTTCACAATAGCATCCAAAAAAAATGAAATACCTAGGAATCCATCTAATGAAGGAAGTAAAGGACCTCTACCTTGTGAACTACAGCACTCCAAAAAGGAAACAGAAGAGGATATCAGAAAATGGAAATACATCCCTTGTTCCTGGGTAGGAAGAACTGATACAGTGAAAATGGCTATCCTTCCAAACCCACTATACAGATTCAATGCAATCCTAATTGAGATCTCAGTGTATATTTCACAGAATAAGATAAAAATAATCCAAAAATTCATCTGGAATCAGAAGACACTTAGCATGCTAAAAACAATTCTAGACAGCAAAGACATAGCAGGGGATATCACAGTCCCCAACTTGAAAGTATACTACAAAAACACTGTGATAAAAACAGCATGGTATTCGAAAAGAAACAGGATAGGAGGATCAATGAAATAGATTAGAAAATGCAGAAACAACTCCATACTAAAACACTTCACAAGGAGCCAAACACTGTCAGTGGAGGAAAAATAGCTCTTTCATAAATTGTGCTTGAAAACTGGGTTTCAACTTGCCAAAAATTCAAGCTAGAGCTACCTCTTTCACCATGCTCTAAACTGAAACCAAAGTCAATTGAAGATCTAAGTATTAAAACAGAAACACTAAACCTGCTGGAAGATATGTTTGGTAGAACTCTTGAAGACACTAGCATAGGAAAAGACTTTACAAATAAAACCTCAGTAGCATGGGAGTGAGAAAGAATCAACTGGGATCTCATCTTATTAAAAAGCTTCTGTACAAGAGGAAACACCAACAGAGCAAGAATTGAACCTGCAGTTTGGAAAAAAAATGTACCAGCTGCTCTTCAGACAAAGGTATATTATATAGAATATATATAGAACTTTAAAAAGTCAGACCTTCCCAATCAAAGACTCAATTCAGAAATGGACATCAATACTGCACAGACATTTTTCAGATGAAGAAGTAAAAGCAGCAAAGAAACGAATGAAAAAATGTTCAGCATCACTGATCATTTAAGAGATGCAGATGATAACAACACTGAGATTTCATCTCACTCCACAAAGAATGGCTGCTACCAAGAAATCAACCAATAACAACAGCTGGCAGGGCTGAGGGAGACAAGAACACTCTCCACTGTTGATGAAACTACTAAGGAAATCAGTGCAAAGATTCCTCAAAAAACCAGGATTAGAGGCCTCATTTGACCTTGCCATTGCCCTCCTGAGTATATTCCTGAAAGAATTAAAAGTACCATGCCACAGCAACTTGTTTATAGCAGCACATTGTGTAATAGTTAAATCTTGGAAACAGCCCAAATCTCCATAAACTAGGGACTCAATAAAAAAGGTGTGTTTTTTAAAAAAAATAAAATGGCCATAAAGCATGATAAATTAGACACATTTATAGCTAAATGGATGCACATGGAGGTCATATTCATAAGTGAAATAAATGGAACACACACGCGTAGATACTGTATCATTTCTCTAATGTGAGAGACTGAAAGTGTAAACAAGGCACAAAACACACAGGAGGTGTAGAGAAACAGGAAACTGTTCAGAGGAGAGGGGGACTGCATGAAGGGAGGGAAAAGTGAAGAAGGAAAAGAAAAAAATTTGAATGTAAAAAGAAAAACAATGAAAACAAAGCTTACACGTGTATATATAGGGGAGGTGGAGGGCTTGAGGGAGGGCAGGGCAATGTGAAAAAATAAGAATCAAGATGTCTCATGTACACTTTCAAATTCTAGATGAGCGCGATCATAATGTACACTCAAAATGTACCAATACACTTAATTAATTTAAAAAAAAGCCACAAGGAGGATAGAACCACAATAACACAAAGGAACCTGGCTCTCTTCTCCGTGTGCTGCGTGGACCCTCTGTACGATCTTAATTCACTCCCAGACTTCAGCTGCCTCCTCTTTGGAGCTGGGATTCAAGTCCCGTGTTCGGCCTAGACTTCTCGCCTGAGTTCCCACCTGGATGGGGGACTCTACGTGTTTATCTCACCGAGAGCGGACGTGAACATTCCCATGTCATCTCCCTGCTTCACTCCCCACCTCAGTTCTTCCCTTTAGATTCTTTGTCTTGAAGGATGACCCTAAAATCCATTAAGCCACGAGATTCATTTTCATACACTTCTTCGTCGTACCCACACTCAGTCCCCTAGCACACTCCAGCCAGTCCACCGCCAAAGCGTGCTGCCGGTGTCTTCCCTTCACTATCGCTCACCCAGACCCTCGTTCTCTGTCTCTCTCGTCCCGGCCCTGGGAGCTCACTGTAACTCAGCGCCCTCTGCGGTACAACCGACTACGTTTTAGTCAGTTCTCACCTGGCAGACTGACCCCTCCACAAGGGTATTTAACAACGTCATTCTCCTACTCAAGAAACCACTCTGTGCCCCTCCATCGGCTTTAAGAGTCATAGTCTGAGCCCAGTTTACCCAGTCAATCTTATATTTTACCAAACTCTCATCCCACTACAAATATATTCCAGCTGCAATAACCTGTCTGCAGAACCCCGGATATAACATACTCGGGGCACAACATCAAAGTCCACACTCTCTACCAGCACTGTCCACCCAAAGAAAGATCATTTAGAGAAAATCCCATCCCCTTGTCCTTCCCCACCTGCGGGGCAGAGGGCAGGCCCTACTCCCTGCCTTCCACAGTAGGGATCTGTCAAATCAAAATATAAAAGTAAGAAACTACTTAATATCAGCTTTTTCATTTTCTCCAAATAGACTGAATTTGGCAGTTCATTGTTGCACAAAGAATATTTTCAAGAATTAAAAACCTGGGTTCTAAACATCTCGCTCAAAGTTTATAACCTAGAGAATGACTAGGAAGACCCCACGGCTGACAGCAGAGGAAAGAGCCAAGGAAGGGCGAGCAAGAGAGGGGCAGCGACTCTGAGGGGAGCGAGGGGGCAGAAGAGGCGATGGCCACCAGGGGGCGCCTCTGCACGCTCCACAGTCCACACCCAGGAGGGGACCGAAGGGACGTGGGTTTTGCGGCCTGGACGGGGTCTTTCTCCCGCATGCAGGCTGGCACCGAGTGTCCTGTGCGCAGACAAGAAACCACGTAAGAGCTGCAGTGCCGCAGCAGGTGCCCAAGTTAGGAGTGGTGCCCCCCCCCCCCCCCCCCCCCCCCCCCCCCCCCCCCCCCCCCCCCCGCTGACGGAGAGCCCGGGGGACTGAAACCCGTGGAGAAGGGAGAGGGAAACCCTGGCTTTTTTTTTCAGGAACGTCACTTTTTCACTCTGTCTGCCTAAGAACAAATTTCTAGAATCAGGTAGAGAAATCAAGATAGACACAAAATGTGGTTATGAAAGCACAGCGTACAGTTCTTGCTATTGTAAATTTGTGGTCTGAGATTCGATTCCTACTTGGGATAGCCCTTTAAAAAGAAGGTTTCTCTGGGCCGGGGAGTTAGCTCAGTGGTTCCGGCGCCTGTCTCGCAAGCGCAAGGGCCTGGGTTCAATCCCTGGTAACCACATACCATACTGGGTGTGGAGACCCACACCCAGCAGCAACCAGTACCACATACCACAGTGCCGGGCGTGGTGGCTCACGCCTGGAATCCCAGCACTCGGGAGGCAGAGGCAGGAGGATTGTGATGTGAGTTGGAGGCTGAGCTCAGGGCCAGCCTGAACCACAAAGCGAGACCCTGTCTCAAAAAACCTAAAAAAAAAAAAAAAAAAAAAAAAAGAAGGTTTCTCTGATGGGAGAATTTTTAGGATAATCACATGAATTTGTCTTTGTAACTCCAGGAATAATAAATGTCGATCAAAGAAAGATCGGAATGAATAAGCAAGCCTGGATGATGAGGGCTTGGAGTTTGGGTAGAACCAAGACAGAGAAATTTCCTTTTGTAGACTATGGGCTTCCTTAGTGGAATTGGACTTGAGTACTAGAAGCACACTGTATAGTATCTGTTCTGTTCTCTGTGTTACAAATAAGCCTGTTCAGATAAACATAATACTAATTAACTTATTTTTCCTTATATGACATGCATCTAACATTCTCATTTAATACTCTTGCTGACATTACTATGTCAACTAAATGGAGGAATTATTATATTGCTTTATTTGTCATGTTGTCTGATTTACTTTAAAATATTTCATCATAAAGATTGTTCTATAACTGTGTGTGTGTGTGTGTGTGTGTGTGTGTGTGTGTGTGTGTGTGTGTGCTGGCTTTAAGCTACACGTTATAGGTATCTGATTAGCATTCCAAATCCAGAAGAAGCTAACTTCAGGTACTTAGAGGTCAAATATGTCCAGCCAGCCATCTCCAGCTCTACATGTAGTTGAGGGGTAGATATTTCACTAGCATAAGTAGAAATAGAAGTGATTTTTCAAAGACAAGCTGAGTCATGCTGAACAAATGTGAAATGATTTAAAATGTCCAGATATCTTTAGAAATGTACAGAAGACAATGTTGAGGATCCAGCCCAGAAGCCCAACACCTGCCAGTGCTATGCACCAGGCCCAGGAGTCCCATTTGCTTCTGTGTCCATCCCCTCCCAGACTACTTAATGCATGGGTCTGACTAGCTGATCCTCCTAAGATATCGCTGTATCTGCAATAAGTGAGACTGTATCTGGCAGAGCCCCAAGGGAGGATGCCAGGAGAAGCATATTGTATGACTCTCTCACTATTTGTGTGCTAATACATGTGTGGGTGTGTTCAGGATTTGGTCTGAAATTTGTTTTCCTTATAATATACCTCCTGGTAGCAAATTTGTCAGGAAGGAGACATAGAACATCCTTATTAGTTAACCTTAGTCATTAAAGGCTACTATTACTTACCAAAATAACTCAGTTATGAATGGTTGAGTTTACTTAGGTTAGTTGGCAAGAGAGCTTTTAATGCAATGCACATTACTGACACTTTCTCCTAACAGTATTTTGGTTTTCATAGATGTAAGTTCACATGCATATATTACATCCAAATTGTCCTACATTATTTCTTTTCTTAATATTCTGACTCTTACTTTTGTACTATGAGTGACACTTAGTTATGGCAATCCCTAGAATGCACTGCTTTCCTGATGTGAATTTCTTTGATTCTTGGTCTGTGTCTTTCTCGCCTTTGTGTGACCCTCTGTGCCTGCTACAGCATTTGAGCCAGGAAGAGGCCCTCATCACTAATATCTGATGGCTAGAATGTGATGAAATATGCTCCTATCACCCTTTGGGATCATAGCCAATACCTGTGAGAAAGAGAAAGACTATACATGTTGTTTTAAGGGGTAGCTGAGCTGAAGAATAGCTAAGGGTGTAAACTATAGAGCCAGGAAGTCTATGGCCTTTGGTGGCAGATAGAACGAGCCAGACTCCCCCATGTCACCACCTGCCTTTTTATCACTGGGTGGACAGCAGACTGGGAGAAGTATTGGGCAACTTCACTGGAAGGAGAGGGGATGGACATCCCAAGAGAACAGTTTTACATAACTAATATTTTTTAGCTGGTAGCCACATCTGTCCCAAAATACAAGGCTAAAGCATCATTGTCCTATTTGCCATACAACTTTGGGCACCAAGCATGATGGCTCCTCATCCCTGGGCCAGTGTTTCTCCATGAGAGCTGGACATAGCAAGTTTCTAGAGAACATATCATCTTAGGAGCTGGCACAGAAGGACACTATGTGGCGTGCAGCTTGGTCATAGTCACCCAATGGCAAAACCTCGTGGCAGAGCATTGTTTTAGTTAAAGGCACTTGGGTTCCAAATCTACCCACACCAGGAGCCAATGTGGGTAAAGCCATAGTCAGACACTACAAATTGGATGTAAAAAAGAACCAGACATGGACGGTCCAATAAAAGGTTATTCTTCCCACTTGTCTCGGGTCCTATCGTCTGCCCAAGAGCTTCACTATTCATTCTTGGGTTTGATTTCTGACCCCAGATTAGCTTTGGTTTTTTTCCACACTGGAAATGGCTGAAGGTGGTGACAGAGTCAAGGATGAGTCCCCATTGTGGGTGCCTCACACTTGACCCAAGTCATCCTCTGAACCACTCCCTGCTCTCTGTAACTACTCCCATCGGCACCCCTTGGTCAGCTCACCAACCAGTCATTCTGCAGCACAATATCCTGGACTTGCTGAATATCAGGGGCATCTGGTACCATGTCTTAAAACCTCACATCCTCACGCCCCTCCCCTGATACCCTTCTCCTCCTCCCCTTCTGCCCTCCCTCTTCCCCCTGCACATTATGGAGTGGATTTAGGAAGCTCCACCTTTAAAAAACATCTCCAGGCCAGTCTGTAAGTAGACGCCCTTGGAAACTGCACTGGAGTAATTGTAAAATTTCAGTGAATGAGCATCAGAAAAACTTAGGTGCATGTTAGGACAGTTGTACCTCATTTCATAAATTTAATTCTTCCCTCAGTTCTGGTCACAAATCAAATTGGATAAGAACTGAATCAAGTTTCCCCATAAGGTCAGCACTCAACCTAACCACTGTATTTGATGACTTTCTTGCCCAATTTGGTTTGAGACCAGAATTGTGGTTAAGAGTTGAGTTCATGAACTGAGGCGTCACTGTGCTTTCCTACCCTCTGCCCAAACAGTAAAAATCCCAGGAGAGGGACCTGAAGAATCTGGATTTTAATAAAATGATTCTGATAGATCCACAGGCTACTCTTTGAGAAATGTTATTTTGGAGAAATTCCATTTCCTGTCAGATTTTTCCACCTAAAGACTGAGGTCGGGGAAGAACCCATTTTCTGTTCTAGGTTGGAATGGGTGGACCAGATAGAAATTTGGGGTTTTAGGGGTCATAGAACCAAAACCACTGCTCAGGGGAGACAATGAGCGCAATGGCTACCGGGAGGACGGGTCGCAGAGCAGTGAGGCTACAGCTAACGTTTAACAAGAGGCACAGAGCAAGCTGCACTTAAATTAAATGGGAATAAAATAACCTTTACATACAAATCCTCGAATGACAGAAAGGAAATTGCTCATTACTGTCTTGCATTCTTAACTATGCCCTAAGTGTCTTAAGTATGTTGTTTAATCTTTACAGAAGTTTTATTTGTGTTTTAGAGAAAACTAAAAATGTACTCAAACACATATAAAGGAAGTAATGGCCTGGTCTCAATCCAAGTCTCGTCTGAAGTCAAGAGTATGAGGTTTTAAATACCAGGGTCTTTATAGCCAAGTAAAGTCAGGAAAAAGAAATCCATGGACACAATTTTATCTGCATCAGAGACTGACTGGCTGATAAAAGGGATCTTGAATTTGATCGCAAAATTCTTTTGCGGTTTAAAAAATCCATCCCCATAACTTACCAATTTTGTAAACTTGGATTTTTATGAACTACATTTCATTAAAATTACACACCTGTGTACTCTGGGAGGGGCACTAGGGCTTCCGAATGTGTGAAACATTGACAGTCATAGAGGTGATGGGAAAGGAAGCCGGCTAACGATCCCAGACTAACTAATCTCCCATTCCCGTGGAAATGCAGCCCCCTAAATAAATCACACAGCTGCGACACCCGCGCCGTAGTCGGTGCCAGCGCTGTTCGTCGTGAGCCTGCGCGGCGCCAGTCCCGCTCCGCCGAGGGGGACGGAAGGCCGGACTCCCAGCGCGGTGGTTCGCCTTGGGCCACACGGTAACGGCTGCGCCGCCTTCCAGCCCGCGCCGCCTTGTTCTGATGCGCAAGACGAGAGCGCAGATCTCTATTTTCTGCGCGTTCATTGTGTGTTGAGAACAAATAGCTATAATCAAAATGCCTCTTGTTGATTTTGCAGAAACCTTGAGGAGGAGCTTACCAGTGCTAAACACAAGTCTCCAAACCCTCATCTCCAGAGCAGCTCTTTAAGATGTAAACGTGTAGGAGGCTGTGAAGGAGAAGGAAGAGCTTGTAGCAAGCTCTTGAAGGCGCGGTGGGAGCGTGGAAAAATATGGGCAGGTCCCTAATCGGCCCCTCGTTTCTCCTCCATCCTGCCACAGAGTTCCTTGTTATGTAAGGACTGGTGATCTGGGGAAAGGTCTTTATTTGTACTTTCTGTCTGATCAAGTCAAAAGCACAAATAAGAAACGAAGATTATGAGAGATTGATGTCTACTTGGGGTTTTGGAAATAGGTAACAAAAATGACTCTGTATAAGAAACTTCCAACCCACAGATAAGCCCAACCTCGCAACTGCCAGGGGAAGAGCTGAATAAGCAGTTCCAAAACAAGTGAACTTTCTGATTCTCTGTTCTCTGATTCTCGCATTAGTCACTTTATCAGAAAGCAGTCACGGGCAGTAGTCACTGACTTGAGCAGGAGTTAGAGATGCAAAACCTGGAGGGCCCTGAAGAAGCTCGTTGTGGAGAGACCAGACAACTCAGGTTCCGGGAGGGTGACTAGAAAAGGGTCTGTGGGACAGCAGAATAGGAGTTGGCCCGGGGGGATCGGGGGTAGCTTTGTGCAGGAGGTAGGCTTTGAATGTATTAGGGTACAGAGAGCAGAGAAAGACGTCCTGAGGGCATTTTAGAAGAGAAGAAAGTGAATGGAGTCTTGCCACTTAGCGAGATGTTCTCAGACCAGACCTGAGATCCGGCTCTCCCCTTCAGTTTACACCAGGAGGCCTGCGAAGATAAATGCTTGCAGGGTTTCTCTGATGTCCTCAGAAGAAAACTGGGTTTTGTTTTGTTGCTACTGAGGATCGAACTAGGGATCTTGTACTTGTGAGGAAGGGGCCAGATCCGCTGAGCTAAATCTCCAGCCCTTAACAATAGTGTTATATGCATAGTTATGTAAAGGCTCCATAACATGAAATTATGTCAACTGCAATTTAAGTGTTATGGATTTTTTTAAATCCTATATTCCATACAGTACAAAGTTAGAAAAATTGTCGACTGAGTTCCTTTCACCCTTCTCTTTGCCTGGATATAAAATGGAGGAAATAATTAGTTGAACAGATAAGACCAAATACTTCTTTCTAGATGCGCTTATTTATTTCCTCTGTATTATATAAACCAAGTAGCTGCATTTAGAATAGATGTGTAAGATTCCAATATGAGAAAAGATATTACTAACCTGTGATGGGGGGGTTAAACACTGAAAATATAGCTAAAAATATTTTTTTTAAAAAATTCGATTATGAAGAGGCAGCCTTCTATGCTTTAGATGAAAGTTGATTGAAACCCTTTCCCAGCTTGCAAATAGAATTTTAACTGGCAATTTGGCTTCTCAGTAGCATATTATGACTTATAAAATAAATCAGTCTTTTTTCTTTCATAAAGAACACAAGGCCATAATTAGTGCCAAGTCTGTTGCCCAGAATTGCTTGGCAGTGTTCCCAGATGTTCCAACAGACCGGCAGCACCAGCCTCCCAACCTGTCTGTTAGGTGCATCTTTCTTTTTCTTTTTCCAGTTTCACAGATTGCACTATGTCCCTTCCTTCCTGGTCTCACCGGACAACAGCATGAATGTCTCCCTCCAGGCCTCCTGTTCCTGAACCCGAGGTCTTTCTGAGATTACTCTGTGTTCACGTGGTTCTATTATCCACTTAGATAAGCTTTCATGGATTCAGATTCATCTCAAAGGTGTTCTCAGAACTTCCAAGTTCACAAACTGTTGATAAATGTTCCATGAGATAAAGACTCTTGAAGTGTCCATGTAGGGATTCCAAATGCACATTAGTTGAGAATAAATTTTAAAGAAAGCAACTAGGAAATGTTGTTCATTTCAAAACTGATTTGACTACAGAATTTCCTTCTCCTTTCTAAAAGATGCCTGGAATATAATTACAACAGTGAGAGCTCATATGTATAGTTATTGCAACTCCTTTAGTGATCATCTCAGAAATTTTTACTTATAAAATTAACACAATTTAATGTTAATAGTTTCATTCTCTATCTGAACCATTTAAGAATCTTAAAATGCTGTCATACTGGCCAAATGTGCTGGGATGTATTTACAGTCCCACTCCGGAGTCTGAGGCAGTGAGGTTGTCTCTAAGCCTGCCCAGCTACCTAAGTTGACATTGTCTCAAAACAGCAAATTGAAACAACAAAAAGCAACACTATTATGTCAATCACCACCGACCCTGGATCATGTTATCCTCTTGACACTTTGGTCTCATAAAGGAGACATTTTGTCATTGCACATAGTCAACACTTATGCTTTCAATTTTTTTTTTTTTTTTTTTGAGACAGGGTCTCACTTTGTAGTTCAGGCTGGCCCTGAGCTCAGCCTCAAACTCACATCATAGCAGTCCTCCTGCCTCTGCCTCCCGAGTGCTGGGATTACAGGCGTGAGCCACCATGCCCAGCACTGTGGTATGTGATACTCGTTGCTGCTGGGCGTGAGTCTCCATGCCCAATATTGTATGTGGTTACCGAGGACTGAACCTGGTCCTTGCACTTGCAAGACAGTCACCAGAATCACTGAGCCAAATCCCTGTCCCTGTGCTTTCAATTTTTAATAATTTCAAATCTTTCTCCTGTTCTCTGAAGCAAATACTTTACTTGATAGTAAATCTCTTGGGTTTGTGTTTGAACATTTCTCTATTTTGCTTCATTTTTCAAAGACCATAATTGTTAAATATAGAATTCTAGATTGAAAGTTATTTTCTTTCAACAGCTTGAAAGTTTATTTTCTATTTTTTGTCCTTACATTATGGTTGCTGAAGAATCAACAGTTAGTCATTGTAGATAGTTCTTGTTTGGGGATTTGTTTATTTATTTATTTAGTTTTAG
>PVIR01040353.1:0-13401 GCA_004026965.1 Petromus typicus | reverse complement strand
CCTGGAGTAGGTAAGACCCTGGGGTTAGGCTGCCTGGCTTGAACCTCGTCTCCAATGCATTCACGCCGTGTGATCCGCAGCAGGCCTTGAGCCTCTCTGGTCCTGTTTTCTCCCAGTTAAAGTGTAAAGAGGTTGCTAACACCTACCTCATCCTTGTCAGGAAAGTAAACAAGCACAGGAACACACAGCAAAGCCATCAGCGCACACCAGCCCCCAGGGGCATGCAGCTATACTACTTTACTTACCCTGCAGCCAGGAAGCAAGGCGGGGTCTTCCGCCCTGTCCCACCCAGGCAGAGTCAGAACTCCCCAGGCTGATTGTGGGCACCACAAAGCAGGTGGAGCCCCAGGTTTGGGGCTAGTGTGGACCCCCATGTGGAACAACCACCCTCGGGGCAAACGCCTTCGGAACCCTCTGAAAGTCACAGTTTCCTTTTTAGCAATTCCCTGCTGCAGCTGGGGATCTCCACAGGGCGGTGTTCTCTGAAGGCAGGGTCTCCGGGTCCGGCTCCCAGCTTTGTGAGCCCGACCCTGCCCCCTGGGCCATTCCGTCACCTCCCACCTTCCTTTGTAGAGGGCGGAGAAATAGCTCAGTGCAAAGGCACCAACACGACCAAATAAATCCATCAACAGTAAAAGAAAATTTAAAAGGTGGTGAAAATGTAGAAGAAGGGGAACCTCATACAGCATTGGTGGGACTACAAATTAAATTAGCACAGCTGGTGTAGAAAATAGAATGGCATTGCGGAAAACACTAGAACCAGGACCAGCGCAGGAGACAAAGCCTCCTTGCTGGGCGCATAGTCAGAGGAAATGAAACAGCGTGGAGAAGACACGCGGCTCCCCACACTCACCGCTGCCACTCCGATCCCATTAGCCGAGACGCAGGGTCAGCCTAGGGGTCCGTCACTCCATGGACTCACAAAGTCCGTGCACAGTGCACAGTGTACGGGCTGTGCACATGCACACTGCACAGAATGGAGGAGTGTCCCTCCCGAAAGAAGTGGAATGCTGTTGTTGGTGTCAACGCCAACAGAAATGGAGGACGTCATACAGTGAAGGAAGTCAAGCAGAGAAAGAGAAACACCATCAGTTCTTACTGATCTATGGAAGCTAAAATAAGTTGAGGGGCTGGGGATTTAGCTCAGTGAGGCTGTGCCTGCCTCATAAGTGCAAGGTCTTGAGTTTGATTCCTGATACCACACATAAAAGTTGATGCATAAAAGTATAATGTGAATAATGATTATTCAAGGCTGGGGAGGAAAGGATAGGAGTAAATGGAGAGGTCTTTAATAAATATGGCATGAAGTTCTATAGGAGGACTAGTTTCTGATGGTTTATATCATAGTAGGTTGACTTGGTGGCACTTCTTTCCTTCTTTTGCTTCCTTCCTTTCTTGCTTGTTTTTGAGACAGCGTTTCACAGTGTAGTTCAGGCTGGCCTTGAACGTACTATATAGCCTATATAGTAAGTATATAGTATAACTATACATGTAATTATGTCACAGAGGTTCTCCTGCCTCAGTCTCCCCAGTGCTGGTTTTGTCAGTGAGTGCCACTGCACCTGGCTAGTTGGCAACAATTAATTGTGTGCTTTAGTTATTGAGTGGACAGGATTCTGACTATTCCTATGATAAAGCAGTGATCTGTTTGAGATGATGGATATGCCAGATGGATATGAAAATTACTTATGAACCTTATATATTGTGTGTATATATGCATATATACGTTGAAACATCACACTGTTTTATATGTATAGCAATTAAAAATAAAAAGTACTTTTAAAGAAAACTATAAAAACATATATGCCTATGAATCCAGTAATTCCTGTTGGTCAATTTCTCCAGGGCATAGAATATTATGACTCAGCACATCAGGAATGAACAGAGAGGTTAAAATGTTGGAACCATTCAAAGCATTGAAAGAAGTATTTCAGTAAATGATGATAATCCTCTCAATTCAACGACAAGCACTGACAATATAGAGTGTTAGGATCATGAAAACTATGTAGAAAACAGGAAAACACTTCCGGTTGACTTATTAAAAACATACACTCCGCGTGAGGTGTGCTGTGCAAAGTATTTAAAACACAGGAGGTAAACAGACGTCATGATGTCTTTTCTTTAAACACAGAGGAGGTGACATTCACACCCTGCAGCCATCACGCCGGCCACCATCCTCACAGCCTCTCACCCTTGAACAGAAATCCCTCCCCGTCAACACCCACGCTCTGTCCTCCCCGCCACGGCCCGGTGACCACCGTTCTATTTTGTTTCCATGAACCATCGTCCTAGGTACTGTCCCAGCACAGTCTTTCGGCGTTGACCTTTCCGAGTGACTACTGTTGCAAGCTTTCTCAGAGTCAGGGCCGGAGCCTCGTTTGGTTCTGAGTTGGACCCAGTGCTCACTGGCTCAGCCTCGTTCTGTTTCTCAAACAACCTCAACACTTGTGCCAGAGGGTTAAACTACTTCAGCTAAAGTAGCTGAAGTCTTTGATGGTGAGTGTATTGGGGCCGAGAGAGCAGGGAGAAACGGAAGGAGACAGCAAACGAAACAGTGACCGGCCCTCCAAGGGTAGGGAGTGGGGCTGCCGCGGGCTGCTGGGCAGACGGAGGCCTAGAGGATGGGGGCCCGGAGGAGGGCTGAGGAGGAGGCCGGAGGCTTGCAGGGGTGTGGGGCCTGAGGAGGGAGGGCCACATCTGTGCGTGTGTTGCGGCACTCGGGACGTTGCAGCTCCAGGGATGGCGCTGGGGACAGTGCATTCTAGGTGCGGTGGCCTCTGGACGTGGGGCCCTCTCTTTACTGGGCCTTAGAGGGGAGAAGAGCCCAGGGCTGTGACCTTGTACATAGCCGGGACTGTGGGACAAGGGCCAATATGTCATACTGGGAATGTGAATGGTGGTACACACCAGTAAGCCTATAGCACCCTGGAGGCTGAGGCAGGAGGAGGGCTGAAGTGGGGGTTCAAGGCCAGCCTGGGCTACATAGTGAGTTTAGGCTCAACCTGAACTACAGAAGTGAGACCTTGTCACAAAAACAAACATAGGAAAAAAAGCCTAACCCCTAGGGGCCGGGGAGTTAGGTCAGTGGTTCCGGTGCCTGTCTTGCAAGCGCAAGGACCCCGGTTTGATCCCCGGTAACCACATGGGCATGGAGACTCACACCCAGCAGCAGTCAGTACCACATACCAATGACGGGCGTGGTGGCTCTCGCCTGTAATCCCAGCACTCGGGAGGCAGAGGCAGGAGGACTGATGTGATGTGAGTTTGAGGCTGAGCTCAGGGCCAGCCTGAACTACAAAGTGAGACCCTGTCTCAAAATAAAAAAAAAAATAAAAATAAAATAAAAAAAACAAACCCAAATCAACCATTTAGGTTCAGTATTTCTAAAATTCACAAGTACTTTTTAATAGTGAGCATTAATAGTGAGCAAAGCCCAAAAAAGAATATTTTTTGAGGGTTGATCTCCAGGATCAGCTTCTCCGGACCCTAGTAGTTTCTCCCACAGCTTTGAAGGTAGTTCTGGGCACATGGAGGAGTCTGGGCCAGAACGGGGACAAGGCTGCCTCTGTGTTTGTGGGTGAGCTCGGCACCGTGGGAGAGGGTGGGGGAGGGGCGCCCTACATAACATCCCCACAATAAAGGTGCAGGTGCACAGGTGGGACCCCAGTGACAGCGGCTCTGCCCAGCTCCCGACTCCTGGGGTGGCCACTGCCCCAGGTACCTCACCCTGCTCTCGGGCTGTGCACTTTCCTTTCTCCAGCACACGCCAGGGTACACGGCTCCTTTGATCACTCTCATCTGGCCACGTCTGAACGGGACCTGTCGCGGCACGACAGGCATGCAAACCCAGAGGCTTGCGGCGGGCTTGCGGTTGCTGTGATCGTGCCGAAGCCAGACAACGGCAGGCGGCACTGGGCACGTGTCGGGTGGGGAAATGCACCCCAGGTGGCTGTCCCGGCCTGGGAGAGACCTGGGACCAGGGATCCAGGGTGAAAGCCGGCTCAGCCTCCTCTTGGCCAATGACCAAGTGCACAGGATACTTGCAGAAGAAACCAATGGAAAATGGTGAACAAAGCGAAGTGCTGGGACCCATTCTTTGCTGCCACCTACATGTCTGAGTGAATGGTCCGTAGGCCCTAAGGGAGGCGTGAGAACCTCGCTCAAAGAGTCAGGTCCTGCCCTGCACGCCACTCTGTCCCTATCACTGACAGTAACAGGCTGTGTGACACAGCAGCTGTCCCCAAAGACACACCCCGAGGAGCAGCCGCAGCCCACCCTGCAGAGGGGCAGGCAGGAGCATTCAGTCACCCACTCACCGAGGTGTGGACCTGCCCGGCCAGAGGCCTGCGCTTCCCCAAGCTCTGATAGATCTGCGGACCAGGCAGAGGCTTCTTTGTCTTCAGAAAGTGTCATCTGTTGAATAGCGAGGTACCTTGAACACCCGACCAAGTGTGGTCTTAGGGAGGCCGTGCCAGCCACTCCAGGGCCCTTGTGGTTGTCAGCCCTGGTCAGGGAGTGGAGGGGGCACAGGAGGGGCAAGGCTGACACATCTGCCCCTCCTTAGCCGATTATCGAGGCCAGCGAGGGAGCTGTGAAACCCACAAACTCCTAACGTCAGAGGCAAAACAAAGAGCAACTCTAACGCATGGTTTCCTTGCAAACAGTGGAATATTCTGAGAATCTGCTTGCCCTGACAATTTTGTGAACAGGAACTGCTCATCAACACGTAGTGATAAGAGAACTTGCAGGGCTGGGGCCACCGGCAGGACATGGGGAAAGCAGGTGACCCAGCAAGGACCACTGCGGAGTAGTTGAATCACTTGAATCCCCCCAGGTGGAAAGAACCTTAACCCCACAGACTTCATCTCCTGAGCTTCAACACCTTCCTGTGCCTGTGCCGCCGCCCAGGGGGCAGTGTAGCAACTACAGCCGCCCACTTCCTTACGAATGAGTGCAGTAGGCACAGAAAGAGAGGGTCACTCTGGCTCGGCTCCGGTGCCGGCTCTGGTGCGGGCAGGTTTCCTCAAATGGGGGTGGTGGTGAAGCTGGCTCTTCAGGAACTGCGAAGAAGTGGTGATGGGTGTGGATATCATGATCATGGTGGATTCCTTCTTTGGCCTTTGCAATGAGCTATAGTCCTAGTGCTCCCTCCCCTTTATTATTTTTCTGTTTTAAGATAGGGTCTTGCTAGGTCACTAACTTGCCTAGGCTAAGCCAAACTTGTGTCTTCTTGCCTAGGCCACCCCAAGTATTGGGATTATAGGTTTATGCCACCGTGCCCGGCTTTACTGGATTCTGTGGCAGCAAAAAATCGTATCTTGGTGCATTAACCAAAACTGCTGGCCGGGTATGATGGCGCATGCCGGTGATCCCAGAACTCCTGAGGCCAAGGCAGAAGGATTGCTGAGAGTTTGAGGACAGCCTGGACTACTTAGTGAGATCACAACCAGACTGAGCTACAAAATGAGATCCTGTATTAAAACAAGCAAGCAAACAAAGTCTTACAGGGACTTTCTTAGATTTTCTTTCTTTCTTGCAATACCTGGGATTGAACTCAGAATCTTGTGCTTATGAGACAAACATGGTACCACTATGCTAAATCCCCTGCCCTTTTTTCTTTCCTTTTTTTGAACTTCCTTTGAGGAAAAAGCTTCTGGCAGCATTATCAAAGCTCAGGGAAGCAGGAGGTATTTAAATGGAGGGTAAGCAAGCACTTTGCTTGGGGTAATCAAGGAGACTCATGTATTATCTTGGAAACTAAGTTAGGCAGACTTCAAGTTCTTTTTCCAACCTCGAGATCTACAACTCGGGACAAATGGATCTGATTTTGCAGCTGCAAAAATATTCGGATTTTATCTGCAGTTCTTGCTTTTTCAGCTGTGAACAGGGTAGAGCCCACAGGCAGCTTGTACTCACTTGCAAGACCTGAAAGCAAACTGCCCTGGCTCCTGACCCTCGAGGGATGCAGGACTTCTCTCCAGCTATCATGGATGGAGGTGGCCTTTTCATCAAGTTCTGTGCTGCTTTCCAGCCTGGAGACTTGACTGGTGCTTGGGAGGTGACAGGGCGCCTGTGTGCTCGATGGCTCACTGTGGTGAGCGGCACGGTCCCAGCACAGAGCAAACCTACCAAGCATGGCTGGTGGCTGCCAGTGAGGGGAGAGTCGGTAAACAACAGAGAGACGCACGTGCAACCTGGTCCCATTTAGTGGTGTTGCCTGTAGGATCGTTTGCCAGAAAATAAGCAGAAATTGTGCCTACACAGATGTGTGTGTGGCTGTGTGACCCACAGATAAGTTCTTCACACAGAAAAATAAAGTAGGTCGTCTCACTGATACTTTGGAAATGTGCATTTAATTTTTCTTCTTTGATGATTTTTTCTTTTCTTCTCATGATTTTCCAGTGCAAGAACTGTACTTGCCTCCTCACGTCTAGAGCTAAGCCACCTGCAGACTGCTGCAGGCACAGTATGAGCCCTTTGGAGGGCTGGGGCCTGCCGCAAGGGCACAGGGAGCTGTGCTCCTATTTAAGAGGTGCAGTCTTACAGAATGGTCACCCACCATCAAAGGCACCGTCTTTATAAAGAAAATCTGGGAACAGAGCAGAGGAAGACAGGAAGAAAGAAGAATGCTCCTAGGGCCCCAGCTACAAAGATACAGCCAGCGCCCTCTGATGTACGGCTTCCGGATTCCCTCACGTGCTTTAAAACGAGGTCATCTGTTACCTGCCCTAGCAGTGTCTCATAGTCTCATGGTGTAGTTTAGGATAGCACTGAACTCATTGTGTAGCCCAGGTTGGCCACAAACACGTTAAATTGTCCAGTCTGGGTTTAAACTTGCAAGCCTCCTGTCTCAGCCTCCTGAGGGCTGGCATTATAGGCATGTACCACTGTACCTAGATTATTTTATGAATATATATTATACACACACACATATACTTTTTATTCCAAGATAGGGATTACTTTCTTGCCATTTATGGCTATAAAAGCAGTATACATGTGGAAGTACTGCACATGTAGAACAGAAGGTGAAAATCACTTACAATATTTGCGCCTCTTCCCTAACTCCTTGTCAATCAGAGTTAAAATTTGGGTCTATGCTTTTTCTGTGTATTTTGTTTAATGGAGGTTTCTCACAAACAGATAATTCCACTTCTCCTTCTGCCCCACCTAGGATCGAGCTCTCATGGTATGTAATGTTTTCCACCTACTTGTGATTTCCAAATGCAATGAAGCTGGGGAGATTGGAGCATGCCTGTAATCCCAGCACTCAGGAGGCTGAGGAAAGTGGAGTATAAGTTTAAACCCAGTGTGGGCAGTTAGCAATTTAGTAAGATCCTGTCTTTAAATGAAAAGCACAGGGGCTAGAGATATAGATCAGGGCTAAGCCCCTGAGTTTAATTTCCAGGCCTGTACTGCAAACAAAGCCCTCCAGACAGGCAGGGATGTAACTCAGTAATGCCGTATTTGCCTGGAAAGGGCAAGGTCCTGAGTTCAATCCCTAGTACAGCAAAAAAAAAAAAAAAAAAAAAAAGCCTAAAAAACACTGACGCCATGTGTGGTGATGAACACCCATAATTCTAGCGCTCAGAAGGCTGAAGAAGGAGAATCCTGAGCTTGAGGCCATCCTGGACTACCTAGTGAGACTTAGGCTTTTAAAGTAAGTTTTGTTGTATATGTCTGAGGTTTATAGGTCATGCCATGGCATACAGATAGCAAAATGGCTACTACAGGAAAGTACTTTAACAAGTATCATCTCATATAACCACTTTTTGTGACAAGAACTACTAAACTGTACTTACTGAACAATAGATCTCTGAACTCTTTCATCTCACATGTTGGCTATTGTGTATCTTTACCCTGCATCGCCCCGTTTCCTCCCTCAGCCGTGGTAACTACCATTTCATTTCTTTTCTCTGTGTATGTGAGCTTTTTTACTCTTTGGATTCCACATATAAGTGAGATCAGGCAACATTTTTCTTTCCATATCTGGCTTATTTCACTTAGCATAATGTCCTCCGTATCTGTCCAGGGCCCTCCTTTCTGTGGTTGAACTGCATTGCATCCATAGTGTTTCCTGTACTGCCGATCACAATCTCCGTTCCCACTGACGAAGTCTGAGGATTTCCTTTGCTCTGTGTCTCACCATCTCCACCTCTCACTATCATTAGCTAGCTTATCTGTTAGATCATAGCACCCTCATGACCAGGAGATACCTTTTCGTGGTTTTGTTTCCCCTGATGACCAAGTATGTTGAGTACCTTTTCATATAACTGTTGGCCTTTGTATGTCTTGTTTTAAGAAGTAATGTTCATCTCCTTCACCCATTTATTATTTCTGTGTGTATTTTTTGCGGCCCTGGGGATCTAACTCAGGCCCTTGCGATTCCAAGCTAGGTGTGGCACCACTCAGGCTGAAGCCCCGGTCCTCCTTTGCCATTTTAAATTCATTTACTTTACTTTTTCCACAACTGAGTTGAGCTCCGTAAATGTGGAGAATTAATCCCTTACTAGGTCTGAGTTTTGCAAAGACATTTTCCGTCCGTAGTTTGCATTTTAATTTAATTATTTGTTTCTCCTGCTGTGCAGAAACTTTTTAGTTTCATGTCGTCCCATTTGTTTATTTTTGATACAAAAACCTGGGTTTTTGGTGTAGTATCCAAAAAATCATGACCAAGGGCAATATGAAAGAGCTCTTACCCTATGTCCTGCTCTAGGAATTTTATGTTTTGAGGTCTTACATTAGGTCTTTAATCATTTTAGGTTGATTTTTGATTGTGGGGATTAATTTCATTTATTTGCATTTATTGAGAAGACTATCCTTCCCCCATTGGACCCTCTTAGTGCTCTTGTTGAAAATCAGTTGACTATATACATTTGGATTTATTTCTGGCCTCTCTATTCTTTCTTAAAATTTAAATTTCTTTTTCATTTTTAAAAAATTTACATTTTTATTAGTTTATGTTTGTCACACATAATGTTTACATTTATGGTGGGGGCTAGTGCTTTACATAATGGGCTGGCTGTCATTTCCAGTGGAACATGTTTCTGCTTCCAAACCTGTACCACATAGCTTTGATTACTATAGTTTTGGTTTTGGGCTTTTTTGTGGGGGGGTGGTGCTGGTACCAGGAATCGAACAGCTGAGCTACATCCCTGGGCCTTGATTATTATAGTTTTATAAGGTAACTTTAAAACAGGAGATATTAGTATCTTTTCTGAGGTCCAGAATGCATGACAGGTATTGTGAAATAGGAAGAAAATGCTCAAAGAGGAGAGGGAACTGGGTAGGGGCAGGGGAAAGCAAAGAAGGGAAAGAAAGCGTTTGATGGTAAAAAGGAAAAAACAGAAACAAAGTTTAGGTGTATAGGGGGATGAGGATGTAAGGAGGGCAGGAAAATGGAAAAGATAAGAAGCAAGACGTATCATGTATAGATACAAATTCTCAAAGTTGAATGTGATCATAATGTTTATATAAAACGTACCCATAAACTCAATAAAGGAAAAAAAATAGGATTCATGATATCTCTGATTTTCTTTCCCCGTATTGCTTTGGCTAATGGCTCTTGCTGATGTGAGATTTGTTTTCCCTTAGGGGAAAAAATCATGCTTTTCCGACTCATGCCCAGCGTTGCTGTCAGCGTGGGAGCCCCACCCAGCCAGCCTTTGTCTGCAGTGGATTCAGTTCCCAGAGGTGATTATCTACTTCAAAAGTGGGTCCATATTTTAAACACTTCCCTAAATCCCACTCATCCTCCCAGTAGTGCAAATACTTGATGCGCTATAATGAGATTACATTCCCAGAAACTCATCCTAAATTGAAAACGTAAACCAAAATGGCACCGAATGTACTTCACCCACAAAACTTTGCAGCTTAGCAGCGTGACACACTGGAGCTTGCTGGTTGCTTCCCTGGGATCCCCCGGCTGATAAGAGCTGTGGTTTGCTGCCGCTGCCTAACATCTGACAAGCTATCACCCTGCGTATCTCCATCCAGGCAGAAGATCAAAATTCAAACTCTGATGTTCGGTTTCTCTTGAACACACGTGACTTTGGTGCTGTCTCAAGGGTGACAGGTCCTACACTGAACCATCGTCAGGCTGGAGACTGTTCGCCCTGGAGATCTTGCCGAGTCATTCTTTGGGTGGCTGCATGATATTTTGGGGTGTGGAGAACCCATCATCAGTTTGGTGAGTCCCTAGGGAGGATTAGTTTTTACTTCTTCTGAAAATGCTATGGAAAGAATCATTTTTGTATATTTATTCTTATGGAATGATACTTTGACTTTCTGGGGCCCTAGTCTCGAGTGTGTGGAGTTAGAGTGTGGAAGTCATGTCACATGTCACTAAATGTTGCTGAACTCTTTTCCACCTGGCTGACAAATCTCACGGTGCCACCAGCAATGCCCAAGTATCTTCAGCTGTGAGTGGCTTCATTTCTTTATAAGAGGCGAGGGGAGGGGGAAACTACAGTGAATTTTCAATAAAGCACTCCTGTGAAAGACACATGTTGTGGGCCCCCCTGGCTTCAAATGGACTTATGCCAGCACTTTTGCCTCTTTCTGAACGACTTCTGGAAGTCCTTTCTCTGGGGCTCCACTGTGTGGATGCCCTGACTCAATTCAAAACATTTGCCACAAACTGTGTCCAATACAAACATCACAGTGTGTCCTCATTCACCTTATTCACCAGATCTAGCATTGTGTGGCTTCTGGCTCCTCCTCAAAGTCAAAATGACCGTGAATGGTAAACGTTTTGAATTAATTCAGGACATTGAGGGAGCCATGACAATGCCACTAAGGACACTCCTGAAAGAGGACTTCAGCATCGCTTCAGGAAGTGGCAAAAGCGATGGGAGAAGCATGTTTGAATTGGAGGGAAGTATTGTTGGGGGAGGACTAGGAATGTGTCTTTACTGTGACAGTTATTAACATTTAAACAGTCGCTGGGCCGGGGAGTTAGCTCAGTGGTTCCGGCGCCTGTCTTGCAAGCGCAAGGACCCGGGTTCGATCCCCCGAACCATATGCCATACTGGGTGTGGAGACTCACACCCAGCAGCAACCAGTACCACATACCACAGTGCCGGGCGTGGTGACACACGCCTGTAATCCCAGCACTTGGGAGGCAGAGGCAGGAGGATTGCTGTGATGTGAGTTGGAGGCTGAGCTCAGGGCCAGCCTGAACCACAAAGTGAGACCTTGTCTCAAAACAACAACAACAACAACAACAAAAAACAAAAACAAACAGAAAAACCCCCCAAAATTTAAACAGTTGCTGTATGTTCAGTCATACCTCGTATTACATGTATACAGAAAGGACAGAATGTCCGTTTTTCTGGAAAAAGTATTCTTACCCTTGTCCAGCTCACAATAGACACTACGGAAATAAGACTGAATTTATGACAGAAGTGGAACCTATGAACCTTCTTTCACACACACACACACACACACACACACACACACACACACACGGTCTTAGTTCACATAAGATCTAAAAGTGGAACAGAGGGGACAGTATGGAGGAGGTTTGTGGTTCACATTAGTAGGGTCTGGTGTGGCTCAAATATGATCCAGCTATCCAAGGCCTGATGCTGGGTGTAGTAGTAAATGCCCATAATCTCAGCACCTGGGAGGCTGACGCAGCAAGATTCCCTTGAATTTGAGGCCAGAAGACCAACCTCAGCTACATAGTGAGTTTAAGGAATTACAGAGCAAAGCCCTGTCTCAAACTAAACAAGTAAATAAATAAATATAAAGGGAAGGCCTGGTGTTCACAAGAGTCAGAAACAGCTCGCCTGGCAGATGTTCTCCGCACCTGCTCCCGCGGCCTCCCACAGGGAGACATGTAGACACACAGACTCCCGACTTCCTCAGCCCCTCTTCTTGCCTCTTGACTGGCTGCCGACACCAGATCCTGAGTTTCTAGGATGCTGGGCTTGGAGGAGGGGCACATTGGGGGTTCCCTACCTTCCTCTGCCCAAACCTGAAGCCTGACAGAGGGAAGGGACAGCTCAGAGCTGGCTCCCTGGCCTGGCCCCGCCACAGACCCTGGATGGAAAGGCAGGCACAGCTTTGTGCTGCTCTGATTGCACACAGCTCTCCCTTTTCTACCTCCAGGAGCTTGGCCGAGACCTGGCACAGGGCTGAGGGTAGAGGGTAGGAGTTATGGCCTCCTTTTGCCCAGCATGGTCTTTCACAGCCAGGACTCAACCTGTGAAGCTGGCTTCAGGCCCACAGGATGCTAAAGGGCACCGGGGGGAGGGTGCCCGGGAAGGGGCCTCCACACCGTCAGCCCCACCACAGACCTTCCCCTTGTGACTTTGACCCCACCCAGCTGCAGAGCCTTCTGCAGAATCCTGAGAAGTGGCGGAGACTCCACTGGCCCACCGCAGCCATCTGTGAGGAGTCTGCCTTGTACCTAGGTCAGTGACAGCCAGGCCACTGCCTCTCCGAGTCACCCAGAGAGTGCCAGCTGTGAGTCTGTGTCCCCAGGGGCAGGGCAGGGTCTGTGCTTGGGACACATGAGTTCTGAGCTGGTGCTCTGCAAAGGGCCAGTCTCCTGGGCTGGGTACAGTGAACATTCCCAGCATCCTTTTGGCTGAGCCCAGCGGGACCAGGGGAGTGGGACCTGCTTGGGGGAGCCCAAGGCCCATGGAGCTGAGCTTTCTCCTTTGCTTATTTATTCATTTTGCTCCTGGCCTCTAGAATTAGCAACAGCAGCCATGAGTTTAGGTGGCAGGAGGGCGACCCGTGGCCTTGGCCCCAACTGTAAGATAAGCAGTGAGTCTGGGACTGAGAAGTCTTTTTGGCAGGTACAGTTAATAGGATCATGGGTCCTGGAGCCCTGCTGGTCTGTCCTGGCCACAGTATACTCATTGTCCCAGCCCAGGGCCGGCGGGGCACACAGCTGATGTAGGAAATAAGTATATTTGAATTGACTTTAAGATGCCTAAGAAACCCCACAAGTGACACATGGCTGTCATCCCAGTAGTTGGGAGGCTGAGACAGGAGGATCACAAATTGAGGGCAGACCCTGTGTCAAAATAAAAACAAAGGTGAAAAGGGCAGGGCGTAGCTCAGCGCTCCCAGTCAATCCCTAGGCAAAAGAAACAAAAGACAAATAAAGTAAAGTGATGAATAAACAAAAGACAAACAGAGGAAGGAGGCAGAGCAGAGTGGTAGTGTGTTTGCTTAGCACTGGGTTTGTTCCCTAGCACTAACAAACAAAACAGAACAAAATGAAAGATAGGCGTTAACGTACATGCATGTAAGGTCAGTGTTCAGGAGGATCCCCTCAAATTCAAGGCCAATCCGGGCTACGTAGCGACTTCAGTCTCTAAGATAAGTAGTCGAACACGAAAGACTGGACTAGCGGACAAACCACAATCCCGGAGAGTCAACACAAAG
>PVIR01040352.1:0-13383 GCA_004026965.1 Petromus typicus | reverse complement strand
ATAGATATATAGAAAACAGAAGGAAAACAAATCAGTGAGCAAAACTTAGGTAGCTGTGCACAATCTGACTACTGACTCAATCCAAAACTCTAGTTCAACTACAGTGGAAAGAAAAGTAGAAAAGTTAAGGGGAGAGCCAGGCATGGTAGCACACACCCGTAAGCCCAGCAGCAGAGGCTGGCTGAGGCAGGAAGATCGCCGTGCACTCAAGGCCAACCTGAGCTACAAAATGAGACCTTGTTTAAAAAAAAATAGTTAAGGGGAGCGAGGATATGAAAGACAACTTCACTCACAGTTCTATAAGAAATCATTGGAGAATGTAGGAGATGGGCAAATCAAGAAAATAAGCATATTATCTGGGACTATGGAAATGCTTACCAAAAAAACAATCCGACAGATCTAGGGCCTGGACTAGAGTCCAGACAAGGCTAAGCATGATACTGCTAATATGCATCACAGACTTAGTACTATATCATTTTGTAAAAGGCCTATGAAGAGGACAAAATTAACTTTTAAGGAGTTTTTTTTAAAAAAGGAAAAGAAGGCCGGGGATTTAGCTCAGTGGTTCCGGCGCCTGTCTTGCAAGCGCAAGGACCCGGGTTCGATCCCCAGTAACCACATACCTATACTGGGTGTGGAGACTCACGCCCAGCAGCAACCAGTACCACATACCACAGTGCCGGGCGTGGTGGCTCACACCTGTAATCCCAGCACTAGGGAGGCAGAGGCAGGAGGATTGCTGTGATGAGTTTGAGCCTGAGCTCAGGGCCAGCCTGAACTACAAAGCGAGACCCTGTCTCAAAAAAAAAAATAAAATAAAATAAAAAAATTAAAAAGGAAAAGAAGACAAATAGCTCTCGAAAACAGCGAGAGATACTATTGAATGATGAGGAAAGATCTATCAGAATATTCCCTTCTGAAAGAGAAACAGAGAAAGCCAGAGAGCTGGTGTTAGAGATGGTCCATAGGAACATTTAAAAGAATTTCAGCTAGAGGAAGGTTTCTCAAGTGTATGGTGATGCCTATATTTTAAGTATTGGATCTTGACCCAAGGCCTTAGGCAGTCTAGCCATGCTCTACCCCTGGGCTACACATTCACCCCATAATTTATTTTTTTTAATTTTATTTATTTATTTATTTATTTTTTTTTGAGACAGGATCTCATTTTTTGTAGTTCAGGCTCGCCATGAGCTCACTATGTAGCCCAGGCCAGCCTCAAATTCACAGCAATCCTCCTGCCTCTGCCTCCCGAGTGCTGGGATTCCAGGCATAAGCCACCACGCCTGCCTACACCATAATTCTTCATTTTTATTGAAATTATATTCAGTTAACACATTAAGCACAAAGATGTGTGTAGTCCTGGACCTCAGATTCTCCCAATGTACTCAGTAGAGAAGATATGCAAGTCTGCTGGGAGTTATATAAAGACATTAAAAAATCACTTCTTGTAAGTACACTAGAGAAATAAAAATGGAGATGAGCCACTCAGCTTCCCACGGCAGAGAGCTTTAGAGTGAGACTCTAATCAGGTCCTTTCTGGTTCAGTGTCCTCAACGAAACACATTTCTTCAAACTAGTTTCCACAAGGCTGGCCTGTCTGGTCCCAGAAACCCAAGTCTTTTACTTCCCTGCCACTATATTTAGGAAGTTTCAGAAGCACAAGATTCTTTTAGGCTCCAGCCAAACATAGACTGCTGTTGGCGAACACAGGGAATCCCTAGTGGATTCCTGGGTTGACCAAAAAGAAAACAGGAAAGAACAGAATCTGGTGAGCCTATCATTATCTGCCAGCACAAGCCATTGACTTCTTGTTGGTTGCTGGACTATCTCTCAACATGGGAGGCCCTTTCTTGTTGTAATCTCCCAAATTATACTGAAAGAATTCTACTTGTAACCATCACATCCACATGAGGTTTTAAACTCATACATGGAATGGCAAAGTCCTGGAGGACAAGAAATAGCAACACAGCAGAGGGAGGGCTAGACAAGAAACAAAAACAAGACACTTTTACTTTTCTAGAATATTAGAGCTACATGAGGTCTTTAAGATCATATGGTGTAGGCATTTCCCCACAATTTGATCATGCGACTCTCCATAATATTAGTATTTTCTTTAACTCATGACTCCAAGAAATGATCAGGCTTAATATGCTGTTATATTTCTCTAACACACACTAAAACTACTCAAAAAATAGTGCATAACAGCTTGAGAAATACTCATAACTTGATAGTCAAGTTACTTCTGAGACAGTTTTATCCCAATTTGTTCAAATATACCTGTGAAATTCTCCTGAACTTACTGGATGTCTTGAAACGCTTATTGACTTGGTTTTTCTAAGTGACATTTTGAAAGACAACCAAAAATAGTCTTTTACTCTGAAGGTGTTTATACTCTAAACAAGGAGAAAAATAATTCCAAACTTAGTTGTGCTTCATGTATTGACTAAGGTGTACTGATACTAATCCAAGGGGAAAAGGGGGATACAAGTGAAGGAATGGCAACAGATCCTGGTCTCGAGAAGTGGCAGAACATATCACAAAGAGCAAGACATTCTCTTGGCAAAACCAAGAAAATAAATATTTTGTGTACAGCTTTTTTTTTCTTTTTTAGATTTACCATGTTTTAAAAGTTATCAGTTTTTAAACATGTCATTTTTACAATCAAAAGAATATTTTTTAAAGTCTAGATTTTGGAATTAATCCAACAAAGATTTACATGTTGTCCCTGTCACTTAAAGCCATGCTTTCTTGAAAAGTACTTAACCTGTTCAAGGCTTGATATATGAGTATGCATCTCCAAGACTTAATATTTGAATTGATAAAATGAGATCCTCACAGAATTGAGGATCACAGGAAAAGCTCCTGTCACACAGTGGTAATCAAGAAATATTAATTCTTACGTTCATCCCACAGGGCACCGGATTTTACCCTAAAGAAAACGGAGGAGGACCTAATAGGCCCCTAGAAGGATCCCCACACAAAGTCAGATCCATGTGGCTCTTATTACCTTGAGTGTGGCGGGCCCATTCCAGTTCAAGTACTGCTCTAGGTCTGTGCCCTTCGCCCGGGCGCGGAAGGAGTTAAACACTTTCCTCTTGGAACCCTGCATCTTGCTGCAGATGGCGGAGTGTCTCTCCAGCCTGAGCAAGAGAAATGTGCGCCCACAGTGGCTGCACTTGCCCAGTGCTGGCTCTTCAGAGGAGCCGCTGGAATCCGAGGACTCCGGTGCCCTGGATGGGAAAGCACTTCTGGTGGGTCCCTGCAAATTACTGCCTGCTTCTTCTAAAGGCTGATAGAACTGCTCCACCAGTGTCCCAGAGGCTCGGTCTCGCGTTTTGTTATTGCTTGCCACTAGCCTCTGGATTCCATAATCAGAGGACTGGATTGGACTAGAATTTCCCTGAGGCTGTCCCCAAGTTTCATCCTCTCTCCTTTCTCTGCTGAACATCTCTTCAGTCTCAAATTCTGAGGAAAAGACAGGCTTGTGTGTGGTGGTGGCATTACTGCCCTTAACTCTTCTGAGTGGAATCCTTCTCTCCAGCTCCCGCTCTTCATTTTCCGTGGCTTGTTTCTTTTCCCTCCGGATCCTTCTGAGTTCTTCCTCTGTCTTCTTCAGCTTTTCCCTCAGAAGACTCTCCTTCCTTCGGATTTCCTCCTCCAAGCTCTGCCCTGCAGCTTCCAGTCTTTGGAGCTGCACCCAGTCGGTCCTGTGGAGGTTTGCTATGGCCGCTTCTCGAGCGGAAGCCCGAACAGATGAATTCATCCAATTCCTTATACCCAAGCTGCTGTCTGAAAACTCACTTGGCTCAGGAGGTCTTGGGAGAACATTCTGGTTCCTGTCAGTGCCAGCCTCCCCTGTACTACCAGACTTCCGGTGAATCATGGGCTTCAAGGGGTAGGCCCGGTCCACCCCAATTCGCTTCTTTGTAAAGGGGATGAAGTCTTGGTCATTTGCTTTGGGATACCCAGACTGAGGGTTTGAAGAGCGTGAGAAGCCCTTTCCTTGGCCCTGGAGATTGGTTCCCAAGAATCGCTGGCTGGTTCCAGCACAGTGGGGATAGAAGTAGGTCCGGCCTTTTGCGCAGGTGTTCCATTTGGGGGGAGTGTAGATATTATCCAGTGGCAGCTCTTTCTGGCTCAAAGGTTTCTGCTGAATACCTTTCAAGTGCCCCACTGAGGACTGCTGGGAAGAGTCACCTTGTTCATAAAGGTCTTGTTTGGCTGAGTGAAGCCCTGGAGCTTCTGTTTTATTATGTGGGAACATAACGCCCACAGGCGGTTGAGGAGCCAACTGGAGACCAGCCATTCAGGGCTTGGCCTGAAGCCTACGGGAGATTCAAACCAGATACATGTGAAGAATTTGTCTGAGGTTCACTCCCAGCTGCTAAAGTAAACTCTTTCTACATTGCCTCGCCCACATTTACCTTCAACTTTCCTAGGGGCAGTGGCGCTGGACCTGCCAGAACGTTCATTCAGTATGTGGGTAATGGTTACGTGAGGACAGGAAAACAAATGAGATGCAGGCGTTCCTGCTGCCTTTGCTCCAGGACTAGTCTCTGCCACGCATTTTTATGTAGCAGGTGAAAGAGCAGTGATCAGGTTTGAGCCCCGAGAGTCAGAACAAGTAACTTCCCTCGATGGCCCCAGTTTTTCACCTGTAAACCGAAATGTTCGCTCGGATTCCAGCCCCACCGTTTTACAGTTAAGAAGAAAACTGCCATCCAAAATGGGGCCTGGCACAGAGCTTCCGTTTTGCTGGAACCGGCAGGACTCCGGAGAGCAGAGCCTGCCAGCGTATGGAGCAAGTGCCTGGCTGTCAAACCTGCATTCGTGGAGTCTCTGTGGCACAGACTGCGAAAGGCTTGCCACCTGACAGGTGGGGGCCACCTGACCAGGACGCAGCCGGCTCTAATCCGCAACGCGGAGGTCATGTTCTGTCACGGAGGGTCGAGAGAGGGCTTTACGCCAGAACTCCGCCTTTGAGGACAAGCCCCCTCGCTCTCCTGCCCCTCGGGAGATGGACCTCAGGGTTCCCCATCCTCCGCGTACCTGAGGTTTCTGGGGACCGCTCCAGCTCAGCGGCAACCCCAGGACCAAGTTTGCATACCTGACCCTCCCACCCGCCACCCTTCCGCGGCGCCGGCCCTCTCCGTAGGCGGTTGTTATCCGGTTGCCTGGAGACCAGAGCGCAGCTCGTGCGGAGCTCCGCCTCTCGCCGCTACGCGGAGGGGTGGGGGAGCGCGCAGGCGCATTCGCCCACAATCCGCACGCGGTCGGGGCTGCCAGGCGCCGGGGGGTGCGGTCGGCCAAAGTGTCACTTGACCCAGTGTCTCGCCAACTCTTCAGCTCAGTTCAGCCTTGTCCTTTGGGAACGGGGGAGGGGCGGGAGAGGCTGTTGTGAGGCGCCATCAAAAGAGAACTTGTATTTTTCTGAGAACGATGCTCCCTGAACTTGGGGTGTGCCCATCTCTGTCAAAGGGCGGGGCCCCTGGTTGTGCCACAGAGGCAGGCCGCGGCGGGATTCCGGTGTCCGCCGGTTTAGCGGGTTGGGCCTGCTGCTGGCCCTTCTTGGCACGCTCGGCTACCATGTCTGGGCCCCAGGTATGGCTATCTGCTCCCCGTGCTTCCTTCCCCCTCCGGTGCTTTGGAGCGTGCCGCCAGATTATTTGCTACGCAGTATCCTTCCTGAATTGTTTCGTAGCCAATCCATTTGGATATCGTTTTATTCTCACGTGGTTACGGAGGCTGACTACTTAGGGCCCAGGAATGACTCAGCCAATTGTAACGATAATAAAGTTAACTACCAAATGGAAAATAATCAGCATAACTTGGTTTCAACATTAAATGATGTTCTGTAACTCTTTGACTTCACAAGAGGGTTTATTTGTCCTCTTCGTGACTCAGTTCATTTGAGTAAGCTGTTGGGGATACGTTAGCTCACTTTTCCCCTTTAACTACTCCCAAGATTCAGACACAAGGAAAATGATGTGGCAGCAGCAGGCAGTGTTGTTTTCCATGTCAGATCACAGCGCTTAAATGCTACAAAGAACTTCCTTGGTGGGCCCTCAGGGCAGTTTACTCCTTGTTTTCATTCCTAGCTGACTCTCTGCTATCATGCATGCTGTTGCAGATATTTCTCACTACTCAAGGCCCCAGTTACCTCAACCTTCCTCCTATCAATACCCACTTTTTACCATCAGTCTGGCAGAATTTCCCAGCATGCCTCCTGTTTGACTCCTTTTGGGTTTCTGAAGAAGGGTCTCTCTATGACTTCTCTTAATAAGTTTCTTTCAAAACTCTAGGCATCAGGGCTCAGGATTTAGCTCAGTGGTTCCTGCGCCTGTCTTCCAGTCTCAAGAGCCTGGGTTTGATCCTCAGTAACTACATACAATGCTGTGCCATGTGTGGTGGCTCACACCTGTAATCCCAGCACTCAGGAGGCAGAGGCAGGAGGATTGCTGTGAGTTCAAGGCTGAGCTTCAGGGCCATCCTGAACAATAGAAGCGAGACCCTGTCTCAAAAACCAAAAACTCTAGGCATCAGCACTGCCACTTTACCTCGCTATTTTAGTAATCCCCACAGACTTCCTCTCTTTGCTTTTAGAATATGTTTAACTTTCCCTTGTAAAACAGACCTTATTTCCCTGACATTTCTATGTTATGGTCCCATTCCATATATATATATATATATATATATATATATATATATATATATATATTTGTATTAATGAGAAAAGTTCAACATCCAGTTATGATTAAATGATATCCAACCTAGTTGCTTCCTTACTCCTTTGTTTCAGTTTTTCAGCTGCCCATTTACCAGCACCACACAAAACTTCCCCAGGAACTCTTAACTCAGTGTAACAGAACACAGACTCCAGATCATTTCCCCAGTCGGCAGCTTCTCCAAGTTCCCTGTCATGCTGAAAGCATCAGTCTCCTCCACTCCTCCCTCTTTGGCCTTTCTTCTTGCTAAGTGACCTACTGTTTCTACTGAGTTCCCTTATCCTCAAATCTCTCTTTTATGACTCTTAAATTTCTGTTCCCCCAGGTGAGCTTTTCCTGGCTTCTCATTGGATAGTTTACCCTCTGTCTGTTACACTTGCGCTCAGCATCTCCCCAAACCCATCTTTATGTTTGCTCCAGAATAATAATTCTGTGTACTGCTTTCCCAGTGTGGTTAGAGACACAGCTGACAAAAATTATACATATTTGCAACGTACAGTGTGATGTTTTGATATACATATGCACTGTGAAATGGCTAAATCTGGCTAAGTGCTACATACTTCTGATCTTATCATTTCCCTTTCCCAGTGGCTGCTGCTGCTTTTCCTGTAGAATAAAGTTGAAATGCATAATTTAGCATTGTACTACCTCCTAGATTAATTCCTCTTCCTTTCTAGCCCTGCCTTCTGTTAAGCTAACCCAGTGGGTTTCAACCTTACTTATGAATAAAGACTACTTGGAATGCAGTATTGTGGGTATAAGGTCTGGGCATTGATATTTTTTAAAGCATCCCCAAAGGCCCTAATGTGCAGACAGAATTGAGAGCCCCAGTCTACCACAACTGACTACTTACAGTTTCTCATCTCAGCAATACCGCCTTATGCCAAGCTCCACATACTGAGATGTGATAGAGCATCACATTTCTAGGAGTGATCTCTGGACCAACTGCCTGGAACTAAGTCCCAGCTCCACCACGTAATGGGTTATGTTGTGTAACCTTGGAAAAATGTTTTCTCCAAGAGCCTTTTCCCAGTCTTCCCCATCAGAAAGCATCGCTGCTCCTTCATAATATTTTTGGTCCTTGCTATAACGTAGAACTAGTCCATGATGAACTCTCAGTGGAATTTCATAGAATTGAATTACTATATCGTGCTCTTCATTGTTATTTGTATGCACATATTTATCCCTTACACTAACTAAAAAGCTCAGAGGGCAAAAATTACGTTGTTCATCTTTGTGTACCTTATGATGTCCCATACAGTTATATGTTCAACATATCTTCAGTTCTCTAGAGAAACTATGTTTTAAAAAAACTTAGAGAAAAAAATAACATCAATCAGATATATTGTTTATTTCAAATATTTCCAAGTACAACATTCAATCTATTTCTCTCCTCTCCCTGCACTACAACTTTATGAATCTCTCTGACCTGGATCATTATAATTCTGTTATAAAGAAGTAGGAGAATGATTTCATTTCCATGGCTACCATTGCACATCTATCTCACTTTTCCAAGTCTGCCATTCACATCTGAAGTCATAGGAAGGAATTTAATGTATGAAGGAAATTTTAAAAGGAAGAATAAACATCAGCCTTCCTTCACACACATTCTTACACATAAGAATACGAGGTTTGAGAGTACAAAATGAAATGAACTCTAATTTTAGCAATCCTCACTCTCAAACCCTCTTTGCTAGTTCCTTTCTCCCAAAAATAAATTTGGTCATTCGGGTTAGTGAGATTGATTGATTCATTTGAAATTTTGGAGCTATAGTTATTTGCTTATGTTTTTGTCTCCTTTCATTCTTTCTTTCAGCATGATTTAGCATTTTCTTATTTTTTTCCCTTTTTTTTTTCTTGGTACTGGGGGTCGCTGAGCTACATCCATGGCCCCTGCCATAAGTTAAACTAATGGGAAACTTCTAGAAGCATAGGAAAACTAACTCCCATTTAGATTTCTTGTAGATGTATCCTTCCTGCTAGCAAGTCCAAATTAGGCATGATTCAAAACGACAGAAAGGTTGTATGTGTCCTACTTTGTTTACTGGGGGCTTGGTGTGGAACTCTGGGCCTCACACATGACAGGCAAATGCTCTACCACCGCACCACATCCCTACCCTTCCCTTTATCTATGTTTAATGTTCATTGTTTCCCGACTCCAGTTTAAACTCACATAGGGCAGGGTTCTGTTGTTCACGTGCTAACCCCCGAGGACAGCGCCCGGTATACAGCAGGTTGCCAGTCGGTATTTACTGAACATATGAATGTATCTTCATCTTCCCAGGAGAAAATGAGAACAGGGGTGCGCTTAACAACTGAGGTGGGGTGCGGGCTCGATCTCCAGAGGCCGAGCCAGACCCTGGACAGATCCTCCAAAGTCCTGCTTACTCTTCCGCAGGACAAATCACATCCTAAAACCCCACCTTCTGGGCGGGCTCATGGCCAACGACTAAACTCTGATTGGTTCGAGAGCTATGATAGGCATGAGAGGCGCCAAAGGAGGAACCGCGCTCTAAACTTCCGGAAGCGGCGGTTTGCGCTGCCTTCTAGGGGTGGTCGGTTTGGGGGGTCTGCTGAGGCTTCTCGCGCCGGTGGGGAAGACGAGGAAAGTGAGCTGCAGAGGGCCCCCAGGCCTGCGGGTTAGTTCCATTAACAGTGAAATGTTAGTGGAAGGGGATTCTGGCGGCCTTGGGGGAAGAGGGCTAGATGGGGAATGCGGGGCCAGCTGAGTGTGAGGAGGCCCCAAGAGGCCTCGGTGTGGTTGCGGAAGCTCCTCCGCAGGTGCCTTCCTCTCACTTCACACTAGGTTCCTTTGCACATGTCTGCCCCTCTGGCAGTTCGAGAACCCTGAGGTCAGAACAAGGTCGCAGTAGTGAAGAATGGAAAGATAACTGCTGTGGTCCTTTATGCCTCAGAATTAGGAGTCCTGCAGGAGCCCTTTAATGGCGTTTCCCTGGTCTCTGTAGGTTTGAGCATGGCAGAAGGTGACAGCTTGGTATCAGTGGATTATGAAGTTTTTGGGAAGGTGCAAGGAGTGTTTTTCCGGAAGTACACTCAGGTATGTAATCAGACTTTGGGGACATCCTGTGTTATGAACTGGGAGAAGCTGAGCGAGTGGCAAAGACGTACTTTGTAGAATAGGGCGATGGATATGAAAATATTTCACAATTAGTAAAACAATATAAACGAGAGATTCTCCTGCTATTAGTATTAGTTTTTCTAACGTTACCTGAGTATCTAGACTTGCATAGTGCAATGATCTTTCATTTTTGGAAGGATAGTAGTCTTAGTTCACTCTGCTGTGGCATCATCAAATCAAGGCCCACTTTTTTTCTTAAATCAGTACTTGTTAATTTTTGAAAATTGGGTTTTATTGTGGCATTTCCTACGTGAATATAACATATTTCAATCATGTTCATTCCCATTACTCTCCATTACACCTCTTTTCTCCTTCCTGTTACTCCCTCTTCTTCCTTCTTCCCTCCTGGTCCTCCCTCCTTCCTCCTCTGCTCTTATCTTGCATCACTGGGGATTAAACCTCGGGTCTTCACACAGAGCTACATCCCCAGCCATCCTTTTAAAAAATTTTTATCTTCAGACAGAATCTTGCTAAATTGTGTAGGCTAGGCCTTGAACTTACGATCTTCTTTCCTCAGCCCTGCAGAATGCTGAAGTTGGAGATGTATTCCTGTCCTTTTATTTGAAAGTAGCCTCCTTTCTGTCAAATCACATTTCCATAGGAAAACTACCATGGATTGAAGAGGTGACATTTAGATGGACTGATTATACTTCTGTAAACTATGTAATTGCTCTCAACATAGCTGCTACATTTTCTTCAGAGCTCTTTCATTTCTCTTGTGTTTTCCCAACTCCCCACTTAATTTCTTTCTGAACTTTTGGCTCTGAAAGAACATTCATCTTTTCTAGCTGAAGTTTTAAAAATACTTTATCCATTCCAGAATAGGTGATGGTATCACTGAACTTGACTGTGGTATTCCCATACTTGTGGTATTCCCAGCTACAGTAACAGAAACTGTGGGAGGGGATAACCACACTGTTGGCACCATCTTTCTCTGCTTTCATGTCACTAATAATCCCTTAGCATGCTCACACCAATGCAATCTCAGTTTTCTGTGGGGATATCAGACTCTTGCCTTTGCAGTGTACGTCCAGCTCCATAGATAATAAATTAGGACTGTAGAACTTTCCAAGTGTCACACTGTTTGGACTGTAATACTAAAATTCAAACTTACATCTTTGATATATGAATAGCAGTCATCAATATCTCTTATTCTAATTATTTGTAAATCTTTTCTTCCTTCACTCATATGTAAAGTGTCTTGTTAGAAGTCACAGCAAGAGCTGTATTCCATTAGCTTTGCTATTAGTTATGCAGGACAAGTTCGTGGTATTTAGTAAATGAGGGTGACAGCCTCAAAGTTTAATCAAGGTTGTTGAAGGAAAAGGACCAGATATTATAGCCCATTTTTCCTATCTACACCCGCTTTTCCCCCAGTTTAGAGAATGGAGAAAAACAAATTTTGATCTAGAAAATACCCCCTCACTTATTTTTTGGACATAGTATTGCTATCTTACCCAGACTGACCCTGAAGTTTCAGTCCTTCCACTTCAACCTCTCCAGTAGCTGGGATTATAGGCATGCACTACTCTCCCTGGCTCTTGCTCTTTATTTTTCTTGATTAGACTTATAGCTTATTCTTTACTATTTATAGTCATTTAAATATTTTCTTTTAACAATTATTTTGCTATAGTCAGCTTGTTGATATTATGTACCCTGTTAAATTTCATTATTTACAGAAGAATGGAGACTGACAGTATAGGAGAGGACTTTAGTTTTATTTTATACTCACAGAATATTAAACACCTTTATTAAATATGCTAAACCCAGAGAAAACTTACTTGCCTTCCAGTTCCTGACTTTCCTCAGACAGAGCTCCAGTTCCTTGCCCTCTATCTCCCAGTTATCTGTTCAGTCACACTGGCCTGGTCTTTTTGCATTACAGACAAGAATCTGCCTTCTTAGAATTGCTCCTCTGGAAGACTGCTGATTTTGGGGGGGTGGGCTATTGGGAATCAAACTCAGGACCTTGCCCTTGCCATTAAGGCACAGAGCCCCGGATCTAAATCTCTAGCCCAAAACTGCTTTTTCTGGTGTTCTTTTTCCTTTCATTATATTTCTTTTGAATTTTCTTTTATCACTTCTGGTTTAAAATCTCTTCTTCCTCAGGAGTCAGCTTGGCTTCCTTCTTCGAGCCCATGAACAGTGCATAGTGTGGTTTGGACCACTGTGAGAGTGCTGACAACAAGCGCAGTGCAGTGCTTCCCTGCGGTCTTGCTGTGGACCAGCTCCTTCCTGGATGCATTGTAGACAGCATCAGTGATGCATCTCTTTCTGAGGATAGCACTCAGAGCCCCAGGAGAAGTTTCCCACATCCAACCTCAGGGCATGATACTTCTTGCTGCCCTCTCACACTCTGGATTATGTGTATGTGTTGGGGCCAATATGAGTGCTGGTAGCAGGGCACCCCACCCCAGGCCTCTGCTTCTAGTTGTAGAGCTTACTTTTGTCATTATTATTATTATTATTATTATTATTATTATTATTATTATTATTATTTTGAAACAGGGTCTCGCTTTGTAGTTCAGGTTGGTCCTGGACACACTTTGTAGCCCAGGCTAGCCTTGAACTCAAGGCAGTCCTCCTGCCTCTGCCTCCCAAATGCTGGGATTACAAGCGTGAGCCACCACACTGAGAGCATCATGGTGTGGCGTACTGATTGTTGATAGGTATGAGTCACCACGCCCGGCATTGTGGTATGCGGTTACAGGACTTTGAATTAGGAACTTTGCACTTGCAAGGCAGATGTCAGAACCACTGAGCTAAATCTCCGGCCCTTTTGTCCCTATCTTGTACCCGTTGTCCCAAGAAATACCCATCTGTTGGCACTTAGAGGAAAGAGAGAAAGGGACTTTATTATATGAAATTCACCTTTAAAAACAGTACAACTTGGTGGGTTTTGGTGTATGCAACAAAAAAATAAAAATAAAAGCTGCACATCATTACCAAAATATTTTTGTCACTCCACTGGGGGAAAAATCCCTTCCTGATAGCAATCACTGCTCATCCCCTCAGGCGCTGGCAACCACTAACTTACATTCTATCTCTATGGATTTGTCTGTTCTGGATATTTAATGTAAGTGTGATCATACAAATGTGGCATTTTATGTTCAGTTCCTTTTCCTTAGCATAATGTTTTCAGAATTCATCCATATTGTAGCTTATCTCCATGCTTTTTTCCTTTTTATGGCTGAATAATATACTACATGATATTCATCTGTCAACTCATAGACATTTGAATTGTTTCCAGTCGTTAGCTATTATGAATAAAGGCTGCTGTGAACATTTATATACATGTTTTTGTATAGATAATGTCTTCTATTGCTTTGGATTTCTATAGCTAAGAATATGCTATGTTTAACTTCTCGAATAACTGGCAAACTTCCCCAAAGAAGCTGTGTCATTTTACATTTTCATAAGCAGTGTATGGGAATATTTTTTGGATCCTTGCCAACAATTGTCCCTGTCTTGTTTATTATAGCCATTCTAAGGAATGTGAGTTCTTATCAAATTGAGACT
>PVIR01040351.1:0-13392 GCA_004026965.1 Petromus typicus | reverse complement strand
TATACGACCTTCTTGATGATCCTCTATTTCTAATTGCTAGTATGTTGTTGTGGATTTTTGTATCAGTGTTCATTAGAAAGATTGGCCTATAGTTCTCTTTCTTGGTTGGGTCTTTCTCTACTTTTGGAATCAATGTAATGGTTGCTTCCAGGAATAAGTTTGGGAGTATTGCTTCCCTTTCAATTTCATTAAAGAACTTGAGGAGTAATGGTATTACCTCTTTTCTGAAAGTCTTGTAGAATTCAGCAGTAAATCTATCAGGACTAGAGCTTTTCTTTCTCAGTAGGTTTTTAATGACATTTTCAATTTCATATATTGATATTGGGGTATTTAGCATTTTTATATCTTCTTCATTCAACTTTGGAAGTTTATATGTGTCTGTGAATCTATGTATTTCTTCCCTGTTTTCCATTTTATTGGAGTACAAGCTCTCAAAGTAGGTGTTTATTGTCCTCTGAATTTCTGCTGGATCTGTGCTGATGTCCCCCTTTTCTGATTATATAGATGCGAGCATTTTCTTTCTTTCCTTCCTCAGCCAAAGATTGGCTAAGGGCTTGCCAATTTTATTTATTCTTTCAAGAAACAAACTCTTCAATTCACTGATTTTTTACATCATTAACTTAGTTTCTATTACATTGATTTCTGCTCTAATCCTTATAATTTCCTCCCTTGTATGAGCACAGGTTTATCTTGTTTTTCTTTTTCTAGTAGTGTGAGGTTCAGCATTAGGCTGTTCATTTGAGCTCCCTCTGTTTTCCTAGTATGGGCATTCACTGCTGTGAATTTCCCTGTAGAACTTCTTTCAATGTGTCTCATAATTCTTGTGTTTTATTGGCATCATCATTTAATTGAAGAAACTGTTTAATGTCTTCTGTAACCCATTGTTTGCTTAGGAGAGTGTTATTCAACTTCCATGTGTTTGTGAGGTTCTTAGAATTTCTTTTGCCATTGATCTCCAATTTCAAGGCACTATGATCTGACAGTTTACAGAAGATAACTTTAATTCCTTTATATTTACTTAAACATGCTCTACAAAATAAAGTGTGGTCTATTTTGAGAATGACCTGTGAGCAGCTAAGAAGAATGTGTATTCTGACTTTATAGGGTGAAATTCTGTGTAGGCATCTATTACGTCCATTTGTTCAAAAGTTTGGTTCAGCCGAAGTATTTCAGTATAGATATTTTTGACCACTTGATCTGTCTGTGACAGGAGGGTACTGAGATTCCCCCATTACTATTACACTAGTGCTTATCTGGTTTTTCATGTCCATTAATATTTGCTTTATATAGTTGGGTGCACTAGAATTGGGTGCATAAATACTTATGAATGTCATCTCTTCCTCTTGAATTGTTCCCTGTATGAGGATGTAGTGTCCTTCTTTGTTTTTCTTAATCAGTTTTGGTTTGAAATCTACTTTGTCTGCAAATAAAATAGTCAGTCTTGCTTTTTGCAGTTTTTTTGTCACATGAAGAACTGTTTGCCATCCTTTTACTTTCAGTCTATGAATTTCTTTCTGAATTAGGTCTATTTCTTATGTACAGCATATTGTAGAATCTTGTTTCTTCATCTATTCTTCTAGTCTGTCTTTTAATTGTGCACTGAGGTCACTGACATTAATGGTTATAACTGATATGTACTGATTTAGCCCTGTCATAATGTTTTCCTGCTCTTTTTTTTTTTATTCTTTGCTTTTCCCCTTTTTCCATTCAGTTTCTTGCCTTGTCCAATGAGTTCACTCTTCTGGATCTCATGGGATTGTGACACTCATTGTCTTTCTCTAGTATACTGTTTAGAATTTTTGAAGTTCAGGTTTTGTATTTATAAAGTTTCTTTGATGTTCTTTCTCATGGAAGTATCTTATTTCCCCATTGATTTTTGAAGGACAGTTTCAAAAATCTGAAGGTCGGAGGTCATTTTCTTTTAGGATGTGAAATACTTCATTTCCAGGCTCTCCTTGTACTGAGTGTTTGAGTTGAAAGTCTGCTGTAATTCTGATGGGGTGTCCTTTGAATGTTATTTGTTTCTTTTCTCTGACTGCTTCCAATATTTTGTTCTTCTGTTGAGTTCCTGGAATCTTCATTATTATATGCCTAGGTGTAGATTTGTTTATATTACACCCACTTGGAGTTTCATATACCTCACTTATCTATATGTCAAATTATTTTCCTTTTTCTATGAAGTTTTCTGCCATTGCATCTGTGAACAGTTTTTGGTTTGTTTTGTTTGTTTGTTTCTCACTGATTCCAATCAGTCTTATGACATTCTTCTTCACATCATCTAGCAGCTTCTGGATTGATTTCTCATGGTCCCATACTATTTTCCATAAATTATTCATTTCCTGTTCACTGACTGAAATTCTATTTTCTGATATTTAGCTTTCACATTCATTCATCCTAATTTTCAAACTTTCATTGTAGTTTTTCATCTCTTGGAAATCTCTCTGAAACTATTTAACAGATTCCATTACTTTCTTAATCTGAGATTCTATCATGTTCCTGGTTTCTTCTTTATTGTTATTAATCACATCTTCCACTTTGGATACTATCTGTTTTCATGTGAGAAATTATTTCTGATTTCCACCTACTAGATCCTCTTTCGATACCAGCTCAGAGTTATGAGTTTGAGCTTCAGTTTGCTCTGTTCTCATTTTTCCCTATTTTACCCTGTGATGGTGATCTTTGTGTTTGGATTTTTGAAATTGTTCTCATTACTATTTTTTTTTTAATTGTTGCTGACATTTTTTGGTTTAATTCCCAGCCTGCTGTTTAGGCAATGTTTAATACAAGTCTCTTTCTTTCTTTTGTAGTTCAGGCTAGCCCTGGACTCACTATGTATCCCAGGCAAGCCTTGAGCTCACAACAATCCTTCTGCCTCTGTCTCCAGGATGCTGGGATTACAGGCATGAGTCACCACATGAGCCTGGCATTGTGGTATGTGGTTACCAGGGGTCAAACTCAGGTCCTTGCACTTGCAAGGCAGGTGCTGGAACCATTGAGCTAAATCTTTGGCCCCTACATTTCTCTATGCAGAAATAATATGTGTGTATGTATGTGTGTGCATTGTAGGAACTGAGCTAAGTGCAGAATTATTTGTGCTCAATAGCAGCATATTAAAACCACATACTAAATTTTCTTATAAGTTTTATTACCTAGACTTTAGCTTTGAGGTTTGGCTTTATTGTTATCTATAAAATGAAATAATGGCACAAATTTTTCAAGTTAATTCTGTATCTCTGACTATCTCTGAACACCTAGATTATTCCTCCTTCTCCCTCCCATGTCAATCCTCTATTTGCTTCAGGTCTTGATTTAAATTTCTTTATCAGAGGGCCTTCATCTCCCCCTCAGACTAGGCTGTCCAACCTTAAACTTTCTTTCATGGCACCCTCATGTCTTAATATGCTTATAATAATTTTTATTTTCATAATTGATTTGAAGATATTGTCTGACCAAGAAGACTATAGACTGTAGAAGATAGATTACATATATATTTCTTTACCATCCCATGAGTGGCATACATCGTTGGCAGATTAGAGAAACTCTCTTTTCATATATGTCAGTCATTGTATCCAGCTTTCATCGGCATTCTTTTTTTCAAATATTTATTTTTATTAGTATGTATTAGAAGAATACAATGATTGCATTCCTTGTGAGGAGCATGTAGTACACAATACACCTTAATTATTTTTTCTCCCCTTCTCCTTCTCTCCTCTCTCCCTCTGCCTCTTGGTCCCCTTCTCTTTTGCAAAAGATCCATCTTGCTGTTTCCTATTATCTATCCTTTATTTTGTTCTTTATTTACATTTTGCATTTCATATATAAGAGTAACCATGTGATAGTTAAGGTTGTGTGTCTGACTTACTTCACTTAACATTATGGTCGAATGGAGGATCCATTTTCCTACAGATGACTTAAATTTATCTTTCTTTATGGCAGCACTTGGCCCAGAGTATCTAACTGGGTCAATTCTGGGTTTTTTTAATGGCAAAATTCATATGAAATATATTTTTATTGCTCTTGAAAGATCTGACCATTCCAGATTTTAATACCAATTCCAAATGTCTGGAAATTAAAGGAAAGAGAAAGAGAGACCAATAGTATGCAAGCTTGGATGTTCTTCTTGGAAATGTTTTAGAGCTCTCAGTCCATTTGTACATAGTCCATAACCCAATAAAGAGCTTAAGCCTTAATACAGTCCCTGTTTCTTCCCTAACATTGTATCGTCCTCCTCCTCTGCTCTTACCACATCTGTTCTTGGTAAAGATCTTAATTTCACTCCTATTATAACATTTTGTTCACTCTTTCCTTTAATCACTTTCTTATCATTTTTATGACATTTTTCTAAATGCCTTCAGTATGTCCAAATTCAACTACATTACCTTTTCCTAAGAAAAATGTAACACCAGTTAGAATTACTAAAATGTATTCATTTAAAAGCTTTTAAAAGAAATATTCAAAATTGGACATGTTAAATCATTTTCACATGCAGCTGCCCAGTTCAGAAAATAAAATAGAAAGCACTCCAGGCAGGTGCTGAAAGCCTGTGTAGAGACAGTCACCCATTCTTCTTATGCACTGAAATGACACATCAAGTGGTTCAAAAGAAACCGACACCTACAGCAATTTCCTGAAGACCAGAAGAAATAATCACATGACCACTCGTCACATCATCACTCAGATCACATGATTCCCATCATCTCTGGAAAGAGACACATTCTGAAACTCTATGCATGTATGCATGCATGTGTATGTGCATGTACATATACAAACATACATACAGACTCATATATTTGCATAAATTTATAATCAGCTAAGCTTGCTTACCCAGTCCCCAAGCTTCTTGCAGTAACACTAAAGCATCAATTAATTTGCACTGACTAGAAGTAATCACAGTTTATAAATTCCTGTCAGACAAGAATTCATTTAAATTCTTCTCAAAGCTTTTCAAGAGGAGAAAAGCTTGCCCTTCAGAGATACCTTCTCCTGGGTTAATGACTTGGATTATTCTGTTTATCACAAGCCAAAGGCAACTTGGTGGTTGGATTGAAAATAGCTTATTCTCACATTGCTTCACCAGAGGCTTTCTGCTTTGTTTTTCATTTTGTTTTGTACACAGATTTTGTCCACACAACTGTCCCAAACAGTTCTAGAAGCATAGTGGTGGAGCCTTGAATTTAGTAAACTTAAAGGGAATTAGAGTTAATGCTCTGTGTTATTCTTTGAGAACCAGGAAAGACGTATCCTGTACAAGGCAGAATGCGACAAACACTGCTGGCAACTACAGTGCCACTGCTAAAATGATACCTGTACTATGGATTCAGTTCTAGAACTTTCAATGTGGACAGCTTAAGTTTCTTGCCCTAACAATGTTGCTAGGAGAAATGAAAATGATAGTCTAGAAAAAGCCCTACAGCATTTTTAAAATGTTATTAGCACCCGCAGATCAGTAGTATGAATTTCTCCTAAATCCATGGTTATCAGCCCCAAAGTCCCAGCCATGTATTGGACACTTTCCCATGGTTGGGCACAGAATACACGATATCTACAACTTAAGGAGGAGAAATTTATTTTGGTTCATGATTTTAGTACATGTTTAGCAGGTTCGAGGCAGAAATGGCAAACAGGCCGGGGAGAGTAAAACTGCTCAAGCTATGGCAGACAGGAAGCAGAGAAAGAATGAAGAGAGGAGCCAGGAACAACAATGTACTCTTCCAGGTCACACCCACAGTCATTCACTTCCAACTTGCCCCTACCTTCTAACAGAATATTCAACTAATGAATTTATCAATGAGTAAATCTGCTGATAAGTAAGACACCCTCATGATACAATCACTTTCCAAATACATGAGACTTTTAGTGAGCATTTTAGATCTAAACCAAAATATTCCGTGCCTGGCTCCCAAAAGATGTATGTCCATTTATTACACAAACTACATTTAATCCACCACCATAACAGTTTCAGTATTGCTAAAAAGTATAAATTCAGTCTACACCATGCTTCAAGCAAATTTTCAGTTGTAATCCCTTGTAAAAATAAAAAATTTAAATACTTCCAATACACAGGGCACAGGTAAACTTTCCCATACCTGAAAAGGAGAACTATGGAAACAGGAAAGAATTAGAGGAAATCAAGACCAAAATCAAGCAGCACAAACATTAAATTCAGTAGTTCCATATCAATCCATCACTCAAGGACAAGTTCTGGCTGATGTGTGAGCTTCAAAGAACTTGGATAATACTACTCCTATGACATTGCCAATTGCTGCCCTTGTGACTTCTCTCTTGGGCTGGCTTCACTCTCTACCTATAGCTTTCCTCAGTAGAAAAATCCACATTCCTGGCATCTCTAATTTCCTATAGTATCTGCAGCACCTTCAGCTTTACTCTGACAGCTTCATCCACTAAAATCTGAGGAATACATTTTCTGGTCTTTCAGAGCTTCCTTTGAAATCTTGATAGAAGCTTTGCTGAACCCACATCTATTTAATTTGGTGTGCCTGAAAAACCAACATAACACAGATGAGCCGATGTATGCCAGCAACTTGAGCAGTAGCTAAGCCCCTTTGCATCATGGCCACAGAGGCATTTAAAGGCCTGGCTGGCTGAGCAGTATAACATGGAATCTGGGGAGCCAATCCCCCAGACAGCTCTTCTTGAGGACAGGGCTCCCCAAGGCTCTTTCCTTGAATGAAAGCTTCATAGTTTAGTACTATTGAGTTTATAAAAAGTGAGTTCTTGCTGTTCCTTAAATGCTTTCAAGCCATCTTTCCTTCTGTCTTAAGGTCAAGTACTTTATCAGTTTTTACACTTATCATTTCAGGAATCAAGCCCTTCTTTTCTCCAACTTTACAGGTGCTTTCCTTCTTCTTACTACTACTATAATTTTTCCAATTCCTTTGTTCTACTTTTTGCTTCTGATTTTCAGTGAGGATCTGGCTAAAAGCAGATATATCAAGCCTGAACATTGAATTGTTCTGAAATTTCCTCCACAAGATTAACTAGTCCACCATCATTTATCTCAACCTCCTAGGAAGTCTAAGATCATGGGGAGATTGAAGACAAATTTTTCCACCAAGGCATAGCATTCATGACCGCTAATCTAATTGTTAATGGAATTTTTGTTTCCAACTGAAACCTGTTCCTGACCTTTCCCATCTGCATTCCTATCAGCATTCTGGTCTTCTGAACTCTGACCAGTATGACATCCTCAGAACATGCCAGGACTTCTCTAGCCTGAGTCTTCAAACTTTTCCAATTACTCCTCTAACTCAATTCCAAAGGCTTCTGAATTATATGGTCAGGGACAGTCAAAACAGTTACCCCATGCCAGGCACCATTCAGTACTAGACACTTTCCGGTCACTACGACAAAATACTTGACATCCCCTACTTAAAGGAGGAGAAGTTTATTTCAGCTTATAATTTTAGTTCATGGTTGGCAGGCTCAAGGTAGAAATGGCCTGGCACAGAGTCATGGTAGAGTATAAGTACTCAAGCTATAGCAGCCAGAGAGCAGAGAGAGAAAAGAAGGGAGGATCCAGGGACAATAATGAACACTTTCAGGTCACATCCCCAGTGACCCACCTCCTTGCACATACACATTCAGTCACAGAACTAATGGAATAAATAAATGAATGAATAATAAATAAGTGAACCCATTGGCGAGTGTAGTGTTCTCATAATCCAATCACCTTTTCAACACATGAGACTTCTGAGGCCCATTGGCCTTGCAAGGCCAGTGCCAGTGAGCTAAGTCCCCAGCTCCACCATTACAGATCTTAACCATAACATGTCTATTTTTTTTACTGTAGAGATTTTTCAGAGTTGATCTTACATATCTAGGGATAGTTAATATTTCAGATTTCCTAAGAGTTATCTAATAGCCATAATTCTAAGGTGGCTATACTAAGTTGAGCGGTTCTTCAATATCTTGGAGTCTTCTTCCCTGGACCTTTAATTATTTCTAACCTGATTATAACATGTCTCTATTTAAATTCCTCCAAAATAAGGAAAGAAATTCCTGCTACATTAAAAGTGTGTTTCTCAAAATTTGAAAGGATGAACCTTTTACAGGATGAATCTGATATAAGCCATGAACCTACTTGCTAGAAAAAACAAAACAAAACAAAACTGCACATATGCATATGCTTCCTTTATGCTTTGGAATACCCAGAGGCTGAGAAGCACCAGCCACAGACATCATGTTAAAAAACCCTGCTTTGGAGAAAGACACAAAGGAGAAAATAATCACTTCGCAGATGCAAGTAGAGCAACTGAAAGCATGTTTTCCCAAGAGAAGATGAAAAATGAATCTTACATGAACATAAAAATCAGGGATGGACATCATGAAATCCGGTGCATTTAAGGCACAGCAAGTAGAAGAAGAAATAGATGTTTGTTCCTACAGTGTCTTTTCTTCTGGGAGCAGCTTCTCTGATTTCTCATTAGATGAAGCAGCATCTTTTCTGTGTGCCTGTGCCTGAATCTCCACACATACCCTGTGATTCCAACCCACAAAGTACTGGTTCTTTACCAGAGGGCCAGAGAGAGGTTCCAGTTTACTGAGAAGTATTACTGATTGAAAAATATGTAAACTCTACATATTACATACATGTGCACTGTGCACACGTCACACTGCATTATCATTGTCCACTGCTGAAGTGATCAACAGTGAGTGACTTAGGTACAAAGACCAAAGAACTCCTTCTCTGCCAACTCTCAGACTGTCTTCTTAGTTTCTGATGTGGAACACAAAATAACCATTCACTATATGTGTCAGTAAGCATAATTTTTAAAGGAGTATAAAAAAAGAGAGGACACCAAGAGATCTGTTAAATATTCTTGTACAGCTGTTTGCATCTTAGCATTTAATTAGTTATAATTGCAATTTAAAAGACAATTAAACTCTGTGGAGTTATTTACTGCATCTCATGATGATTCTGAATTTATGCTCAAGTGAGACAGCTAGGTCTAGAATTACTGAGACTGAAGGGACAAGTTATTACCACCCACAGTTAATTTCCTTTCCACTCCTTGCTGTTCTTTGCAGTTGTTGAAATTTGTTTTTGCATCATTTTGCAATGGAAGAATGTACAATTCTATTCACATGGCATAGACTACATATGGTGGTATGGTCTCCAATTACTCACTCATGCCAGCCCATGGACACATGCCATTTCCTATTGGGTGTTTTTGCCCAGATTATATGCTCATTGGCATTATAGTCCTAAAAACCAATCACAGGCAAAATTTACCTACCACTAACTGAGAAGTTCAGGAGAAAAATCAAAGGACAATTCATTAAAATGCACTAATTTTCTTATACAACAGAAAGCTGCCTAATATTGTTGGGAAATTGATGTATTTATAAATATAAGAAATAAATGGTACCTTGGGTAATTAAAGTAGAAGGATCCCAAGTTTAAGAGTGGTCTGCAGAGCTTACTGAGACTTTCAGAAACATAAGTTCGGGCCAGGAATGTAGCTCAGTGGTGCTGCTGCTGGCTTGGAAAATGCAAGGTCCTAAATTCAACTCCCAGTTCCACAGAAGTAAAATAAAAGAAAATAAATTTTAAGAGGATGAGGATATACTTCAGTACATTCAATCCTCAGTTCTATAAATAAATAAATAATATAAGATATTAATGACAACAGTAAATGACTGTGAAGTACCTGAGAACCTCTTATTCTATTTTTTTCAACTTCTCTGTAAATCTGAAGTTTTCTAAAATAAAACGATCATTATTTTTAAAAAAGAGTAACCTTGGGCTGGAGATTTGGCTAAGTGGTTCCAGTGCTTACCTTGCAAGTGCAAGGGCCCAAGTTCAATCCCTGGTAACCACATACCACAGTGCTGGGCATGGTGATTCATACCTATAATCTCAACACTCACTCAGGAGGCAGAAGCAGAATTACCTTGAGTTTGAGGCTAGCCTGAGATATATAGTGAGTCCAAGACCAGTCTGAACTACAAAGTGAAAGTAGCCTCTAAAGAATATAACTAAGAAATTTAGGGGCCAGGGGTTTAGCTCAGTGGTTCTGGCTCCTGTCTTGCAAACGCAAGGGCCTGGGTTCAATCCTCAGTAACCACATACCATACTGGGCGTGGAGACTCACCCCAGCAGAAACCAGTACCACATGCCACAGTGCAGGGCATGGTGGCTCATGCCTGTAATTCCAGCACTTGGGAGGCAGAGGCAGGAGGATTGCTGTGATGTGAGTTTGAGGCTGAGCTCAGGGCCAGCCTGAACCACAAAGTGAGACCCTGTCTCAAAAAAAAAAAAAAACCTTAAAAAAAAAAGAGAGAAATTTAGGGCTGGGGATTTAGCTCAGTAGGTTTGGCACCTCCCTTGCAAGTGTAAGGACCTGGGTTTGATCCCTGCTAACCACATACCAGAATGCCCAGCATGAAGACTCACACTCACCAGCAATCAGTACCACATACCACAGTACTGGGCATGATGGCTCACACCTGTAATCCCAATACTCAGGAGGCAGAGGCAGGAGAATTGCTGTGAGTTCAAGGCCAAGCTCAGGGCCAGCCTAAACTACAAAAACTGAAACCCTGTCAAAAATAAAAATAAAGAAATTTAGCTTAAAACCAGATATAACAAAAGATAAACTTTTAAAAATACATGTAAACAAGGAGTGGTGGCTCAAATATTTAGTATCAGAATTCTGGGAAGCTGAGGCAAAAGGATTGCAAGTTTAAGCCCAAGCTGGACAACTTAGAGACTTAGCAAGACCTTGTTTCAAATTTTAAAAATACAAGCATACATTCATACATATATACATGCATGGATACATACTGCTATGGCTTGTGTTTAGATGTCCCCCACGGCCTCATGCAGTCACAGGTAGAGCTTTTTCAGAGGTGTCTGAACCTAGAGTATGTGATTGATTCTTTAGATATAATATGAAAAGGGCAGAAAAGAACTGTGAAGGCCCTGCTTGTTTTACTACCTTCTGCCCACCCTGCACTGTTCTCTGTGGTGCTTGTCTGCCATGCCACCCTCCCTGGAGCCAGCCAACTATGGACTGAAACTTCCACATACTATGCGCCAAAGAAACTTCTCCTCTCTTAACTTTGGGCATTGAGTATTTTGTCTCAGCAATGAGAAAAGTAACTAAGACACAAATACACACACATGTATATATACATACACACATGGCTGGGGATGTTGTTTAGTCTGAAGGCCCTAGATTCAACGTCCAATACCACAAAGATGTGTGTATCTGTGTGTGTATATAACCAGTTCAAAAGAAGGCAAGAAATCAAGAAATGAATCCATTGATATACATTGTACATGGCAAACATGAAAGACAGTGCTGAAAATAAAGGTTGGGTTTTAAGGATGTAATACTTTGTTTCCCTAGTTTAATATCCACCTGCACCCTCTAACCCCCCCCCACTCCTCCTTGTATCCTCCTTGTATTATATCCCTGGCACTTTATCAGTGATCTTCCATCTGATCAACCAATTAACAAGTATTAACTGAGCTCCTTTTGTGAAACCCTCAGTAAATGCTATGGGACTAAATTTCTGAAAAAAAGCAAAGCAGTATCCTACCCAGCTTCTGGGCGTCCTCAGATCTAGCCCAGCCCTGCAGGCTTGTCCAGACTATCTCCTCAGTAGATCTGGCCCATGGCTGCACCACTAAATCAACTTTTGAAATAAGCCAACTCCCAGAACATACTGACAGAGATCCTCATTCTGTTGGCTCTCGATATTTTAAAATTTGACCAGGAGTTTCTGATGTGCACCAGAGCTGGGTATATAGGAATCCATAAGGTGAATTGTAGCAAAAAAGATATGGATGTTAAGAATTCTGTGGATTATTATGACAGTGCAGGTGTGGAAATTCCAAATCAGTAAGATTGTTCTCTCCCTCTAGCAACTACTAATCCACACGTGGATGAGATGGGAATTATGCACAGCAACATGAGAAATGCAACAGAGATGGCAGCAACCAGCAGAGCGAGGAAGAGGCAAAACATGGTTTCCTTACAAGTTTTAGAGGTAGTGCAGCCCTGCTGACACCTTAATTTCAGACTTTTAGCTTGAGAACCACAAGAAAGTCAATTTCTGTTGTTCCAAGATATCCAGATTCTATTGATTTGTTACAGCTGCTGACTAATTGAGGTGCAGAGGTAGCAAGAAGAATAAGAGAAAACTTGATAACCCAACCAAATGACTTCTAATAGCAAGAAATATATTTAACAGGAAGGACAAGAAGAAAGAAGAAGGGAGGAAGAAGAAAAATAAGAAGGATTTTGCATATCAAATACAAAAGAGCATGGCACAAGTCAAACATAACAGTAATTCAAAAACTATGGACAGGGCCAGGGATTGAGTTTAATGGTTCTGGCACCTGCCTTGCAAGTGCAAGGGCTGGGGTTCAATCACCAGTAACCACATACAATGCTGCGCATGGAGACTCATGCCCAGCAGCAATCAGAACCATATAGCACAGCACTGGGAATGGTGGCTCATGCCTATAATCCCAGCACTTGTGAGGCAGAGGCAGGAGGATTGCTATGAGTTCGAGGTTGAGCTCAGGCTAGCTCAGGCTAGTTTCAAAAACAAAGCTATGGGCATATCAGCTTCACTTATTAGAATACAAAATGGCAAATGAGGTTTACAAAGCTGACACATTAGTATAGGATTTTCCTGTGGGATTTCCTGAGCAATATAACAAAAATGATAAAAATTGTATAGTAATTTAAAAATTAAAACCATATATCCAACACTAACTGCTGTGGCTTAGATAACTGTCACCCAAAGACCCATGCACTGGTAGATTTTGCACCAGCTCACAGCACTATTGGGAGATGGCAGTGTCCTTAGGTGATAGAAGGAAGTGGAGGTACTGAGATGGGCAGCTCGTAACCCCAGCCTATCTTCCTCCTCTGCTGTATTTCCCAGCTGCCATGACTGTCCCATGCATTTCCTCCCATGATACACTGTCTCACCACAAACCCCCAGCACTGAGGTCAATCAACCCTGCACCGAAGACTCTGAAATCAGAGGCAAAATAAACTTTTCTTTCTTTTTAGTTGATTATCAGATATTTTGCTACAGGAACAGAAAGGTAATGAACAACATGTGAGAATAAAAGCTGGCAAAGGGGGCCGGGAGTTAGCTCAGTGGTTCCGGCGCCTGTCTTGCAGGCGCAAGGACCCGGGTTTGATCCTCAGTAACCACATACCATACTGGGCGTGGAGACTCACCCCAGCAGAAACCAGTATCACATACCACAGTGCCGGGCATGGTGGCTCACGGCTGTAATCCCAGCACTCGGGAGGCAGAGGCAGGAGGATTGCTGTGATGTGAATTTGAGGCTGAGCTCAGGGCCAGCCTGAACCACAAAAGCGAGACCCTGTCTCAAAAAAC
>PVIR01040350.1:0-13396 GCA_004026965.1 Petromus typicus | reverse complement strand
CTATCAGACTGCCTGCCTACAGGTCAGGAAGCATTTACACCCAGAGAGGGCCAGCCCCAGCATCACACCCTCTAGATTCACCTCCCTCAGAAAGCCCCGTGTATAGCTGCCTGAGGCTTTGGGGGATGTCTAAACACAAACCAAAACGATGAAGTAAATGGATGATCCAGTAACATGGTCACTAATTATCATTTCAGCTGTTACGCACTGTTCATTATTGTTAGTGCTGAACTTTTATAGGACTAGCAGTGCAGGTTTGATTACCCCAGTGTCCTCATAAACACATGCATGTGTTACTCTGACCTCACAACAGTGGGGCAAGAAGAATTTTTCAGTCCGATAATTTTATGCCAACACTGTCATACATGTGATCTGTTTTATATGTTAGACTGTTTTTTCCCCAGTACTAGAGCTCTTGTGATTGAGCCCAGGGAGCCTGGGCTATATCCTCAGCCCCTTTTTTCCTCAAACAGAGTCTCACTAAATTAAATTGTCCATGCTGGCCTTGAATTTGTAATTCTGAGTAGCCAGGATCGTGGGTCTGCCCCACTAGGCCGGTGTGCTGTCATTGTCTGGAATGGGCAGCAGCAACAAGCTGGTTCACACCAGCAGGAGACCGTGCGCTGGAGTAAGGTATCATGCACAGTGTTACAGTAGCTGTGACAGTATTTCAGCTCCATTCTAGTCTTACTTGAGTGTTTTGTTTTGATGTGCCACTGGGAATTGAATCCAGGGCTTTGTCCATGCTAAAAGCACAGGCTCTACTGCTGAGCCACGCTCCAGGCCTTCCCTTTTAATCTTACAGCAATATATGTGCAACCTATTGTTTATCTAAACATCATTATGTGATACATGATTGTAATATTGAAGTTGAATGATGTATTTAAATTTAAGTTGTTTTTTTTTTTTTTTAGGTTTTTTGAGACAGGGTCTCGCTTTGTGGTTCAGGCTGGCCCTGAGCTCAGCCTCAAACTCACATCACAATCCTCCTGCCTCTGCCTCCCAAGTGCTGGGATTACAGGCGTGAGCCACCACGCCCAGCACTGTGGTATGTGGTACTGGTTGCTGCTGGGTGTGGGTCTCCACGCCCAGTATTGTTATGTGGTTACCGGGGAATCCAACCCGGGTCCTTGCACTTGCGAGACAGGCGCCGGAACCACTGAGCTAACTCCCCGGCCCCTAAATTTAAGTTTTTAATCACAGGAAACTATAAGCAGGACATTTTTAACTATCTAAAACTTACATAAACAAAGATTGAGGAGGAAGCAGATTTTTTTCTATTTTACTTACAGAAAAAGTCAGAAGACAGCATAAATAAAGCAACTATAAAGAAGTTCTGAATGTAGCTGGGTGTGATGGCTGATGCCACTCAGGAAGCAGAGGCAGGAGGATTGCTGTGAGTTAGAAGCTAGCTTGTGAGTTAGAAACTAGCTTGTGAGTTAAAAGGTAGCTTGGGCTACATAGTGAGTTTGCGGCTAGCCTGAACTACAAAGCAAGACCCTGTCTCAAAAAAACTAAAAAAAACCAACATAGTTCTGAATGTAAAAAATGTACTTGAGTTTGGAGATATTGAAATAAATATCTACTTCCTCCTTTCCTCTCTAGGATGAGGGGAAAGTTATTCAGAGTCAGAAGAAATTCTTAAGATGATCTTACCAGACAATGAGTGAAACAGCTACTCAGGCTATTTATCCTTTTATTTTTATTTATATTTATGGAAAATTATACAGGTATAGATGAGCTGAGAAAAAAAGTTTTTTGACTTTGGCACTATTGATATTTAGGCCAGATAATTCTTTGTTTTGTGGAACTGAACCATGCATTATGGATGCTTAGTAGCTTCTACTTCCTATAATCACTAGCTGCCAGTACCAACCTCGAGTTCTGATTACTGGACATGTCTCCAGACATCCCAGATCTCTCAGGATTACTGCCATAAGTTCAAAATCACCATTTAAATGAATCTGTAGCAATGCACAAAAAAGAGATTAAAAGCTTTTTTTTATTGCCAAAGGTGAGAAATAATTACCTTCCTATCCAAATTATGGATTCTAAGAAAGCAGTTAGTTGTGTACTCATTAACTAAAATTGCTTAAAGTTGATTTATTGATAATCAACTAAAGATCATTAGCATTAAATACTTGTAATAAAGCATTACTTTTAGTTAAAGTAAAAATTTTTAATTTAGATTTGTTCACAAAGTCTGTTTAGAAAAAAATTGGCATTTCTTAAACTAATAGCTTTTATTTTCTTCTTATCTTAAATTCTTTTAGTGTTAACAAAAACTGAATTGGAATCATAAAATCTGTTGGCCTTTATAATTTTAGGAGAATTGCTGAGTTCTATAGTACATCTTTCAACTTTTCTAGATTGATTATTTTTCCAAATGATGGATTAAAAACCAATTTTAAAATAACTTCTCTTTATTTTTTTCTTTAGGAATATATTTAACAAATATTCTGAAGACTGAAGAAGGGAATAATGATTTTTTAAGAAAGAAAGGGAAAGATCTAATTAATTTCAGTAAAAGAAGGAAAGTAGCTGAAATTACTGGAGAAATTCAGCAGTATCAGAATCAGCCTTACTGTTTACGGATAGAACCAGAAATAAGGGTAAATATTTTCTTTGCTTATCGTGGGTTTTTTTTAGTTTTTTGAGACAGGGCCTCTCTTTGTAGTGTAGGCTTGACCCTTCTTTGTTTATCTTTAAAGGAGAACATGTTAGACATCATACTCATATCATATATCATAGTTTTTATTTTGAAAATGTAGTCTTTGACTTATGAATGAGTTCTGTTGTGGGAGAGTTGTTCATAAGTCAGATTTGTTTGTAAGCCAATAAAGTGAGTCTTATACAGTGAACCTGTGAAAGTTAGCTACCTAAATGTAATATGAGTAATAATACTTAATCAGTAAGTAGCAGTGGTTACGTATTCGATATCTGCAGTCACTGTACTGTCTCAGAAGTATTGTTTCTTTGTGCAGCTGGTTCAAGCAATATTTCCAAAAAGTGAATGGCAAACTTAAAGATCTTATGTCCCTGCTATAAAAAGAAAATTACTACTAATTCAGTACTACTAATACCATCACTGATAGTCATTTTAGGTATTTACATGAACAATGAAATGTAAAAACTCATCTTTTCATAAGGTCAGTGTATTTAAATAGGAAGGGTTGGAAAAGTGATACATGTGCACTGCAGCTGACTATAAACATGTTTTCAAGAGATGACTTTTGAGTGACAGTAGATAATACTGATTTTGTAATAAAAATTTGGGATACCTTATAAATTAAAATACTTATTATGCCAAATGTTTCATATCATATTTATTTGAAATTGAGAACATAGTGTAACTGTCAATCAGAATACATTTACTTAGAGCATTAAAAATTGTGCTAATCATTTAGCCATAGTCTGTAGATTGGGGATATTTGTGAAAATAGCCCTAGTCATTCCTACTTCAGTTATGAGATAGTAACTATTCTTTTTTCCTAGCTAAAACAAAGTGTGCTAACATCCGAAGACTGAATGACCTAAAAGCTTACCACTTACGAAAAAGTAAACAGATGCCAGTTTTTAAGAAAATGATGATAAGCTACTGCTGGTCCCTCCTTCATTTGGGGCTGTGGGGCAAATGGGGACAAGGATGTGTGTCCAGATTAGCATTCACAATAGATCTCCTCAGTGAAATTATGTCATATCTTAGTTAAATATACTTGAGTTAGTATTTTTATAATTCATATCTCAGAAACATACCTCTTAACAAGTGTTTGTGATCTAGTCTAGACTTTTTAACCGTCATTTAAAGCACTTGGAGGTGTGGGTAGGAACTGTTTCTTTATAATTACATGAAAGAAAGTTTAAAATGTAGACAAAGTAGATAGCTATCTGCTATAGTTCAAACTGTAGTTAACCAAATGAATAGTATTTCAAAATAGAGCCAAGAGTGAGAAAAATCAAGAATACAAACATTACAGCTTTCTAAAAGTCTTTCAATTACTACTGGCTTGTATCATTTAATTTAGCTAACTTGACTATGGAATAAATTGTTAGTGAAGTAATATAATTTTCTTGAAATTGGCAGAATGCCTATAAAGTTCATTTTGCTTAATAGTACCTATTTTTGTATTTGCTTCTAAACCACTTAAAAAAATAAAATTAAATCTTAATTTGCTTCAAAAATTTTTTCTAACAAAGTTATAAAATATACAGAATAAATTATAGACAAAGAGTTTATTACTATAGCAAATAATTAGAAGGCTTCACTGGATCACTACCTATCTTATGGGGCTTAGTGAAATTTTGGAATATATATCTCATGCAATATGATTGAGTTAAATTTGTATTTCATAAAAAAGCCACATAGAAGCAAACTAATTGACTATAAAATAAATTTGGTGTTATTTCTAATCTAATAATCATCCTAATCTGTTATTTGCAGAAAATTCCATATATTTATTTGTGTACATGTATCCACACATGTAATAAAAGCACTGAAGATATTCTAATAGTAAAATGTAAATAATGAGGTCTTTGGTTTCTGTCCTTTTTTATCTTTATTTGGCACTGTTAAACCATCTAAATCTTCAAAATCTTTCAACCTTTGGAAATGTTTCCTGGTAATTTTGATATATTTAAATTTTTAATTCTTAAAATCACTTTAAAACAATCCAACTTATCTCTACTTTTTTCAGATTATTTTTATTGTTTTTAATAAGTTCTAAAGTATATATTAATTGGTATTTAATTCCAGAGGTTCTTTGAAAATCTTAACCCCATGGGAAGTTCAGCTGAAAAAGAATTTACAGATTATTTATTCAACAAGTCACTAGAAATTGAGCCCCGAAACTGCAAACAGCCACCTCGATTTGTAAGTACATTACAATTTTGGAAATGTTTTCTGTTTTTAAAAGTAACATTATTTTCATTTACTTTACTGTACTTAACCCTGCACTTAACACTGTAATGTAATCAGAAAGCTGTTTTTAGGTGTTTTGTTTTGGAGTACTGTACTATTTCTAAAATTACATATACTGTGGGGGGAAGATAATCAGCCTTGTGATAAAATCGGATTTTTCCTTTATGTTTGTACCACTAGTTTCTCTGTCCATTTTTGATCCTTTCTAGTACAGGAGGAAGAGGTCTGAGAAAGTGAGAGCCTAGCAGATAGGTGGATAGAACAAAGAAATTAAAAGCCCTGGAAAAGAGTAGGCACATATATCGTGGTTCTTGAGCATGATCCTGACCACTGACACTGGGCTCCTGCCCCTAGGAGCCCGTAGGCTCCACGGTCCATTTTTGCCTCTAGAACCCATCGTTCTCACTAGGACGCACTGCTGTATTTCCTTATTACTATGCAGACTTGCAGAGACAGCACAAGTACTGAAAAGTTGATTCTAATTAGCTGGAAGTGGGGCAAGACATGGAAGGAAGTAAAGACACTTATAAACATGCCAGCTTCGGTAAGGGCAGTAAGTAAGCTGGATAGTTGCATGTTATCTCATTTTCACATCAGTTGTGGAATGCCGATCTTATCCTTACTTTAAAATGAAAAAGCGAAGGTAAAAAGGATTAAATAACTTTTTAAAAAAGCTACAGAGCTTAATCTTGGCACAGGTAAATTTTATCTCCTCTAACTCCAAGTTCTGTGTTTTCTCATTAGGTTACCACTGTTGGAGTAGGGAATAGTGATAGCAGTTTTCACCAAAGATTTTAAATACTGTTGTCAAAGTTTATCATTTATCAAGAATGGGGAAAAGAACATTTTTTTAAAATGAAAGCACATAGTATAACATGTAGCATAATAAAGTATTTTCCCAGGAAATGTTTATAAAATTGATAAAATTGTTTGTAAAAATGATTTGAAAGAGTTTAGATTTCACACAAATTTTCAGTTATTTTATTTGTGCAGTTAAGAGGTTTATATGTCTTCAAGTACATCTTAAAATTAATCCTGTTAAGTCTAGAAGTTACTAATAGAATGCCATAATCTGCCCTTGCAAGTTGGAATTTTATTACACTCCTAAAATGTGTACATAAAAATTAATAAGGTAACTCTTAAGTTTAAAAACACATACATTCAAGTTAATGTGTTAATTATATTTGCATTTCCTAGCCTAGGAAATCAACTTTCTCCTTAAAATCTCCTGGAATAAGGCCTAACACAGGCCGACACGGCTCTACCTCAGGCACTTTGCGAGGTCACCCAACGCCATTGGAAAGAGAACCGTATAAGATAAGCTTTAGTCGGATTGCTGAAACTGAGCTTGAGTCAACAGTGTCAGCACCAACCTCTCCAAATACACCATCTACTCCACCAGTTTCTGCTTCTTCCGACCTTAGTGTGTTTTTAGATGTGGATCTCAATAGTTCCTGTGGTAAGCATGTGATGTATTAAACTGTTTGGTAAAAAAGAGTTTTGTGTTAGTGATAATTCTTATCTTTTTAATTAGAGAATTATAGAATCCTTTGCAAGCTCTGTTAGTGCAAAAAGTGACATCTAAATGTGAAAATAGTAATCACAGAGAAGTAAAGGATCATTTTTGCAGTTCATATTATTTTCTAATTTATTGATTCAACGAAGATTTGCTTTTTGCTTCTACTACTACTCAAAGAGGCACAATAGGCAGTGAATAAGAAAACAAGTACTTAAGATTTGTTTGGAAAACCAGAAGAGATTGTAGTGGAAATGAAACCATGTATACTGAAAGAAGAAAACTATTCAGGGTATAAACGCTGGGTTCTTTTTTAAAAAATTAACATGATAAGAGATGATGATAAAATCCTGGCCATGGGCCGTGTGTGTATTATATGTTATGTTATGCAAACATTAAAAAATTATACATATTCTTTGCCTTTATAAATCATTTTTTTATTTCCTTAGGCAGCAATAGCATCTTTGCTCCAGTACTCTTGCCACAATCAAGTAAGTAGTAATATGAGTTGATTCTAATGAAATGACTGTAAAAATAGTAATCTTGATTAAATTAGCATCAGTTAAATTAGTACTTAGATTTATATTTTTAAAATCATATGAAAAAGGTGAAATAGATCTAAAGCAAAACAATTCTCAACTCTCTGCAATTGATTTATCCAGAGTAATTTTTTCCCCTAATAGTATTTTGTAAATGTCCTTAAATTGATCATACAATGTATACTTCATCATTAAGAGACTGGCAGAGAGAATTATATCACAGCCCTATCTTATGGTCTTCTCTGTTAAAGTTTTATTACCTGTGTAGTAATGTACCTCATTCTAGTTGCTTCAGAAATACATGGTTTCTGCTTAGGATGATCTTTCTCTGGAAGTTACTATATAATAAATAAATGTGGTTTTGTTTTAGAGTTTACAGTAGCTTTTTGAAAGAGCAGAATCTCTAATCTTAAATACAGTAGTATGCCTTTATTTAGCTATCATATCTACCAGGTAGCAGGTATTGTGATTTATGCCGTAGATACAAAAATAAATACTGTTAAACTGCTTAGAGAGGGTAGATAAACTAGTGCCAGCTGTGCATCAATTAAGCCCCATAGCACTAGTTGCAATGACATTTTGTTTTATAATTGTACTGTAAATTGTGGTTAAACCAATCTTTTCCTCCCCCAGGGTCTTTCTTCAGCTCCTGTGGTAGTTTAAATAAATTAAGTGAAGAGCCACTGGTTCCTCCTCCGCTTCCTCCTCGAAAGAAGTTTGATCATGATGCTTCCAATTCTAAGGTAGTCAGCTGACCTAGGTTTGCCTCAAGTTACTTAAAGATGTGAATCTTCAGAATGAGCTCATTCTCATAAAGAACTTACCAGATATATTTGACCACCCTTCATCTTTTTTAATATTTATATTGTTACATTTGAAAAATTCTTTCAGTAATTATTTAGTCTTCATAAAAACCTTTCCTAAAAAAGGGTGATGAAATTCATATTTTATTTCTGGTACAAATGGTAAGAACTTTAGCACTTGGAGGAGCTTTCAAACTTTCAGTTACTCTTCACAGATTTAAAGGTGCAGCAGAGGGCCAGGGATTCAGTTCAGTGGTTTCACCACCTGCCTTGCAAGCACAAGGTCCCAAGTTCGACCCTCAGTGAAAAAAAAAGGCATCAATGTGCATGAGAATAACTGGAAAGCTCGTTAATGGCCGATTATTGAACCCTACATCCCGACCTACACCGGGTCTCACTTTGTAGTTCAGGCTGGCCCTGAGCTCAGCCTCAAACTCACATCACAGCAATCCTCCTGCCCCTGCTTCCCGAGTGCTGGGATGACAGGAGTGAGCCACCATGCCCGGCACTGTGGTATGTAGTACTGGTTGCTGCTGGGCATGAGTCTCCACGCCCAGTATTGCATATAGTTACCAGGGATCGAACCCAGGTCCTTGCACTTGCAAGACAGGTGCTGGAACCACTGAGCTAAATCCCTGGCCCCCGATTTTCTGATTCAGTTGATCTGAAATAGTGTTCAGTAGTGCTTTCCTAACAGGTTTCCTGTAGGTGCTGATGCTGCCCATCCCTGGATCACATAGAGAACCCCTGCTATGAGTGCTGCTGGAGAAAGCAGTTGTTCCCTTCGTCCGCTTGACAGCATGTGCTTTCATGCTTATAAGCTATGTATTATTTGCACTTACCTCTTAACATTTATGAATTTCCAAATGTATGAAACAAGATAACCTAAGGCCCTTGGTTCTAAGATTTTAATTAAGACATATACACAGATACTAAACTGAGCCCTGAACTAAACTAGAATTTATAGGCTGGGGATTTAGCTCAGTGGTGCCACAACCTGCCTTGCAAATGTGAGGTAATGAATTCATTCCCTGGTACTGCAAAAAAATAATAATAATAATTCATAAATTTAGTAATCACTTGGGCCAGGGATTTAGCTCAGTGGTTCTGGCGCATGTCTTGGAAGCGCAAGGGCCCAGGTTCGATCCCTGGTAACCACATACCATACTGGGCATGGAGATTCATACCCAGCAGCATCCAGTACCACATACTAGTGCCGGGCATCATGGCTCACGCCTGTCATCCCAGCACTCGGGAGGCAGAGGCAGAAGGATTTCTGTGATGTAAGTTTGAGGCTGAGCTCAGGGCCAGCCTGAACTACAAAGCGAGACCCTGTCTCAAAAAAAAAAAAAAAAATTTAGTTATCACTTAAACCAGGTTAATCTACTTTGAGCCTATGGACATAACTTCACATGAGAATTTTTCACTTTTAAAAATTACCTTATATTTGACTTATGAATATAGTTTTATATTTGATGAGTTTGCATCTGCCTTCAGTGTGACATGATTACTGCATAATGCTGCATAAGGATTAAATATCAAATTACTCTGTCCTATGCAGTTGGAAGTTATTAAATGGACAAATTTTGTAAATTCAAAGAGAATTGCCATATGAACTTTTCAGGAAAATAGAAGTATAATTTAATTATCTTTTTAAGGGAAGTATGAAATCTGATGATGACCCTCCTGCTATTCCACCAAGACAGCCACCTCCTCCAAAGGTAAAACCCAGAGTTCCTGTTCCTACTGGTGCATTTGATGGGCCACTACATAGTCCACCTCCACCACCGCCAAGAGATCCTCTTCCTGACACCCCTCCTCCGGTTCCCCTTCGGCCTCCAGAACACTTTATAAACTGTCCATTTAATCTGCAGCCACCTCCACTGGGACATCTTCACAGAGACGTTAGTACGTGTCCAAATTCGCCAAGCACTCCTCCTAGCACACCCTCTCCAAGGGTGCCGCGTCGTGTGCTCAGCTCCAGTCACAACAGTCTGGCTCACCCTCCAGCTCCCCCAGTTCCGCCACGGCAGAATTCAAGCCCTCACCTACCAAAACTGCCACCAAAGACTTACAAACGGGAGCTCTCGCACCCCCCACTGTACAGACTGCCTCTGCTGGAAAATGCAGAAACTCCTCAATGACCTTAGCCATATGTAGTCATTGACACTGGAATAGTATTTGTAAAGTTTTTTAATTTATTCTAAAAAGGCATAGTATTTTAGTACTTCTACAAATAATGCCCTTAAAATGCTACTGATCAAATAAGCTTTTAAGAATTGGATAAATAAAAATACAAAAGTCACCATTATCCTCAGGTGATCAGTAGCATTACCTTGTCTTGGATCCTCAGTGCTGCCAAAAGGCCAGTATAACAAATTTATATTTGCACTGTATACTCTGCTGAAAATACAGTTTAAAGTGACAGTGATTGCAGTGAAAGAGGTAGTGCTTTTGTGAAATTTTTCAAATTCAAGTAATAGATGCCTTTTTAAGGTAATGAATTTACACGAATATTGAGGGTGTATGGTGTTACTGATTTTTAAACCTCTTTGACATCTAGTTTTTACTTCTAGGAGAGAATTATAAATAACACCCACTGTTTTTAAACTCTCTAATGCCTTGTCTTAAATACCAGTATTTGCTGCTGAAGACAAAACTGAAAAATAGAATGAAAATCATAGAATGCACTGTTTATTTTGTCAAAATGTAAACAAAGTCTACATAATCCAGTTATAGAGGGAAAAGGGCATGTATCTCAGATGTGCCTTTTGTTTTTGCAGAGTATGATGTCTTTAGCTAATGAGTTGCCTATTGTTTTGGAAAACAATATGCCATATATGTACAGTTTTGTTTATATTGTATATTTAAAGATAATGCTAATAACCTATATAAATTTAAGTGACTTGAGGCCTATAATACAATCTGCTACTTTACTAATTCATAAATTCAAACGAAAATTTCGTATGGCATAGGAGCAACTACCTTGCCTTCAAAATCACTAGTAAGTTTCTCTATAAATCTCGTTAACTGAAAATTTTTAAAAATATATTTTTTGATCAGTAATATTTAAGCCAACAAATACTTAAAGCTTTATTAAACTTTTTAATCAGAGGAGAAAAGCTTTTATTTGCCATTTGGACACCTTCCTTCAAAATGATGAAAAGAGTGTTTGCTGATAGTGCTGTAGCAGCAATTGTAAAGTAGCCAGAAGCCACGTTGTTTATTTACTGGTCTGTGGCCTTTTTACTGTGCTTTGTATCAGAGTTCTTAACAAGATTAATAAACCACCTCAGTCTTAATTTTTACAAGACTTTTAAAGTCTGTGTTTTCATTGTAAGGGGAGGTTGTCGAGTCCTCTTGATAGGGATGTACAACTACATACGTTTTCACTGTTTTATGCAATTAAAATTATAACACAAAGATTGTAAATGATGTGAATTTTAGAGAAAAGTGGCTGTCATCACTGTCAAATGCAGGCGCCTAGTTTCCAGCAACCGTTTTTGTGCGTTAAGGAAAAAAAGGGGGTCAGTAGGCAACTTCATTGGTAGGACCTGGGAAGCTGCCTGAATTTAAGACTAGTCACAACTCTCAGCCTCCAAGCAGGCAAAGACACTCTTAAATTTGCTTTATTCCTCAAAGAGCAAATTTTAATACTAGTATTGGCTGGAACTGTGATTTAAATGCCCGCTCCTTAAGCCACAGGTGCGACTTAGAGGAGAACGAGGGGCGCGGTTAGCGTGACACTCTAACGCGCGCCGCTCAAGCTGTCTTCCGGGCTTTGTGAAGGCGCGCATGCGCCGCTGCGCCAGGAGGCGGGGCCTCAGCGTGACGTCACGGCGCGCCGTATCTCAAGGACGCGCGGCGATGGCGTCTGCTCGACAGCCTTTGGCAGAGGATCCCAGCGAGGGTCCCTGCGAGGATCCCCTGCGGAGCTTCGTGAGAGTTTTGGAGAAACGAGATGGCACGGTGCTACGGCTGCAGCAGTATAGCTCTGGCGGCGTCGGTTGTGTTGTCTGGGATGCTGCCATTGTCCTTTCCAAATACCTGGAAACGCCCGGGTTTTCGGGCGGCGGGACCCACGCGCTGAGCCGACGGTCGGTGCTGGAGCTGGGCTCGGGCACTGGGGCCGTGGGGCTCATGGCTGCCACGCTCGGGTAAGAGCTGCTGGAAAGGGGACCGCTTTGCCGGCTTCCCACCGTGGGCCAGCGACTCAGTCCACGTTGTTTTTATAGGGCAGATGTTGTAGTCACCGATCTTGAGGAATCGCAGGATTTGCTGAAGATGAATATTAATATGAACAAGCATCTAGTCACTGGTTCTGTTCAAGCCAAGGTACTGAAATGGTTTGTATGGCCTTTCAGCTTGTCTTAAGATAACTATTTCTGGTTCTAAAGTGCATTTCACTAAAAGCATGGTTGATGGGGGTGGGGCTTTTTCGTTCTTTTACAAAGCCAGAGTATTGCAATGAAAACAACAGTTAAAAGCACTTGTTTGGCATTTTTAAGGGGGTCAGAAATAGAAGACATTCCTTCTCCACCAGACTACATACTGATGGCTGACTGCATATACTACGAAGAGGTAAGTGGTAATAAGCAAGTAAACCATATTGCAAGCAGCCTGCAGCTGCTTTTCACATTGACGTCTGAATTCACGATATTAGAGTATAATTGGTAAGGGAGCAAAGAGAAGACTGAAGTCGCTAGGGACTAAATACCTACATTCATGATTAGTATTGGACTGTGAAGTATGTTGACAAAGTGTTATATACACTTTTACTAGAGGCCTCGGTAAAAATTTCAGAGCGTTTTATCTTTTGAATCTGTTAGGAAAAACTAATGTCACCGTATTTTTTGCCTTAGCTATTCCCAATAAATGTGTTAACCATGATACTGAGAAAGTTGCATTGTAAAAAATGTATCATTTTATGGAAATATTTGTTAGATCCATGAGATTATTTTTCTTTAAGTACCTGTCATATGCTATTGTGAGCATCTCTCTTAAAATAGTTGGCATTAAGCCAACTCAAATTCAAAATAGGTCAGATTACTTTTGAAGAATAAATTGTTGATTAGATCATAAATTATTAAGAGTGAGGTCAGTTCTGTTTATATTCCCATGGACATTCTAAAATTCATTCGAATTTTATTTTGGAAAGTATAATCAGTATGATGGTTGATTAGTTGAAGAGTTTATAATCAGTATTTACAAAATTTCTAACCATACACGCTTTGTTGAATTGATTCAGAGATGTATAAATTTTAGGGGAGTTAATCCTCCACTCCCTAAGTCTCTTCCCATATTGAAAATTTTTGAAGTCACGAGCAAAAAATGCGTTTCTTTTTTAATAGTCTTTGGAGCCACTGCTGAAAACTCTAAAAGATCTTAGTGGATCTGAAACTTGTATCATATGTTGCTATGAACAACGTACAATGGGGAAAAATCCAGAAATTGAGAAAAAATACTTTGAGGTAAGTACTGTTTGAGCTGCCTGTGGTCATCACCGTCACCATCACCGTAGAGGAGACTCTCTGTGACTGTTGTAGTATTTGACGGCAGAGAAAGACCATTCAGTTTGTGTAGCGAGGGAGAGGGGTTCTTTTACAGTTCACCATTCTAC
>PVIR01040349.1:0-13392 GCA_004026965.1 Petromus typicus | reverse complement strand
GGCTTAGGGAAAGACTTCATGAACAAAACTTCTATAGCACAGGAATTGGCTGAAGAAATCAACAAATGGGACCTCATTCTTTTAAAAAGCTTCTGCACAGCAAAGGAAACCACCAACAGAGCAAAAAGGCAACCAACAATGTGGGAAAAAATCTTTACCAGCTGTTCCTCAGACAAAGGGTTACTATCTAGAATATATATATTGCTGAAAAACATCAGTCCACCAAAATGTAAAGACTCAATTCAAAAATGGGCATCTGAAATCAACAGGTATTTTTCAGAGGAAGAAGTAAGAACAGAACAGCTAAGAAGCATATGAAGAAATGCTCAACATCATTAGTCATTCGAGATATGCAGATGAAAACAACATTGAGATTTCATCTCACTCCACATAGAATGGCTGCCATTTCAGGATCAGCCAACGGCAAATGTTGGCGAGGCTGCAGAGAAGAAGGAACCCTTCTCCACTGTTGGTGGGACTGTAGACTAGTACAACCCCTGTGGAGATCAGTTTGGAGATTCCTCAAAAAGCTAAGATTGGAGGTCCCATTTGACCCGGCCATTGCCCTGCTAAGTATATACACAAAAGAATTAAAAGATTCATATCACACTGACATATGTGCACCCATGTTTATAGCAGCCCAACTTGTGATTGCTACATCTTGGAAACAACCCAAGTGTCCATCAACTGGAGACTGGATAAAAAAGCTGTGGTTCTTCTACAGAATGGAGTATTACTCTGCCATAAAAAATGATAAGTTTGAATCATTTCTACTTAAATGGACATACCTTGAGGATATCCTCATAAGTGAAATAAATAGGGCACAGATAGGTACAAATTGCATCTTTTCTCTGGTATGAGAAAATAAAGATGTAAATGAGTCCTAGAATTGTATGTTATATAATGTGAAATAGAAAATGCTTAAAGTAAAATAGGGTGAAGGGGGAAAATAATGAGATTATAACAAAGTAAGGAAACAAATTTTATGCATATGGGGGGGTGGTAGGGTGGGTAGGGCTATGGGAAAAAAATGAGAATTAAATTGTGTCTTATACTGGTACAAATCCCCATTATTGAGTATAATCATGATGCGTATATGTAATGTACCAATAAAGATAATTTAAAAAAAAAAGGAAACAAAGCTTATGTATATGGGGGTGGAGGGTTATAGGGTAGGTAAGGGACTGGAAAAAAATAAGAATTAAGTCATGTCATACACTGGTACAAATTCTTAATGTTGAGCATGATCATGATGTGTCTATATAATGTACCAATAAAGATTCAAAATTTTTTAAAAAGTCACTGAAATACCAGAAGAGTAACGTAAGTGAAAAAAAAAATGACAATACCTATTATTGGAGACAGAGAACACCAGACACTTCAATATAGTGCCAGAGTGTGAAATGCTAAACACATGGAGAATTATTTGGTAGGTTCTTAAAAAGTTAGAGCTCCAGTGCTGGGGATTTAGCTCAGTGGTACTACCACCTGCCTTGCAAGCATAAGGTCATGAGTTTCATCCCCAGAAAAATACACACATACATGAAGCTCCAACTACGATACAACCTGGTAGATTTACTCATAGGTATTTGTACAAGATGAAATTAAAATACTTGTCCACACAAAGGCAGATATTTATAACAGCTTTACTCAATATAAACTATGTAAAACAGGGGAAAAGACAAATTGTGGCATATTTGCACAAAGAAATACAACTCAGGCTGGGGTTTTAGCTCAGTGGTTCTGGTGCCTGCCTTGCAAGTACAAGGGCCCAGGTTTGATTCCCAGTAACCACATACAATAACGCCAGGTGTGGTGACTCACGCCCAGCAGCAATCAGTATCACCAACCACAGTGCCAGATATGATACAGCTCACGCCTGTAATCCCAGAACTCAGGAGGCAGAGGCAGCAGAATTGCTGTGAGTTCAAGGCTGAGCTCAGGGCCAGCCTGAACTACAAAAAAAAGAGAAACCCTGTATCAAAAACAAAACAAAACAGGGCCAGAGAGTTAGCTCAGTGGTTCTGGTGCCTGTCTTGCAAGCTCAAGGACCGGGGTTCGATTCCCCAACAACCACATACAATACTGTGCATGGAGATTCACACCCAGCAGCAATCAGATCCACATACCACAGTGCCGGGCGTGGTGGCTCACGCCTGTCATCCCAGCACTCGGGAGGCAGAGGCAGGAGGATTGCTGTGATGTGAGTTGGAGGCTGAGCTCAGGGCCACCCTGAACTACAAAGCAAGACCCTGTCTCAAAAAAAAAAAAAAAAAAATTACTGATGAACACAACACAGATGAATCCCAAAAATATGCTCAAGGGAAGCAGACACACATGAGAACACGTGTGGTACCACTCAAGTGTAGAAGAGACCAAACTACCCTATCAGATGAGTGTTTGTGCCTTGCAGCCAGACTGGGGGAAGATGACGATCCTGGGAAGTTCTGGGTTTTGATGTGTATTAACCTATCTGGCTGAAAAACACACTGAAGATATGAGCTCTTTAAGACAGGCTAACAGACTTGAAAGTTACAAGAACAAAACTTACACCTAGGTTTATGAAAGAAAGAAGAAATTAGGAAGAAATCACTGAATACTACACTGTCACTAGAGCATTAACAAACACAATCACCAAGTTATTGGTACCTAGGAAGAGAATGTGGATCGCCTGGACTCGCATCTTAAAGCCCTGCCAGTGGACACTGATTATACACAAAATCCACAGAGTGGAAACACTAGTGATGCTTTAATGGAACAACGTTGGTAGGGGCTGAGAAAGGGCAGATGGGAGTGGACCCGTCAGCCAGCATCCAACAGGCTGGGGGGAGCATCTCTGCGGGGGAAGGTTCAGGTGGAGAATTATTTTTCAATTTCTTCAAAATAAAACTGAAAGAGTTCCTGGTGCTTGTTGAGCCGCCAGGCTAAGGCTTTTTCTTTCTTAACACAACAGTTCTTAGGCTTTCCAACTCAAACTCTATTCCCAAGGAAATCGTGTATCAGACAAAGGGATTTTCCTGTTTCCCTTAGGTGTCCTTCCCCATTTACCAATGATCACAGGAAAGGGTCTTGCACAACATATAGTTCACCTGCAGGTAAGCAGTAGCCCCTGCATTTGTGTTGCTTCAAATTCACAACTGCGTTAGAGGACAAGGGTGCCGAGGTCCACAATGGTAAAATCGTTTGCCCTGTTCTACCCAACACCTCCTTTGTTAGACTGAGTCAGGACGCAGGCTGGCTGACTTCAAATCCCGTGCTGTTAAACCATCACACTATGGTATCATTACTTCATGCATATCTGCATGTCCTTTTTGGAAAACCTGCTCCCCTACTGGAGCTGTTGAACAGGCTGCATCTGGCCCTGGCTTCCTCCTTGCTTCCAATTCCAGCATCTTCTAGCTGTAAGCATCTCCTTTTTAAGCCTTGTTTGGCTCACTGCCCTTGATTACTGGCTACTTGGGACACACGGTTCTCACTTGCACCCCTCTCAGATCTTAATGCTTCTTTTCTCACACCTCACCCCTCCATACCGAGCAAAACCAGCTAGAAGAGTGTTCCAGGACGTCAATCTTAGGAAAGCTTTCTCAAAATCAAAGTTCACCCGAGATTCTCACATCCTTGAATGAGCAATTGATCACAAGTATAAGAGTTTCTTGGGATCTTTCCCCATGGAAATATCTGTTCCTAGAGATAATTCATTCGACTGTTGTCTGTGGAGTAACTCAATTTTAATTTCACATCAGCCAAGGCCCAGAGGGAGTGAATCGGAAGGGATGATGGCTCGAATTAGATCAACTGGTCTACAATTCCTATGGATAAGATGCATCCCAGTGTGTTGTACGTGTACCCTAGATCTCAGAAATCCTTGTAGCTTTCCTTCTGAAAGCTAACATTCATTTAGAATGCACCACTGTCTATGGTCACAGGACACCAGCTGTAAAAACAGAACAGAGAAAATGTAGAACCACTCACGAGCTTTCACAGCTGCTGTGGGACATTTCATGGAGGCAAGCTCATACCATCACCATTTTATAAACCACTCCGGTCCTGATGTGGTTGAAAACTTTGTCAAGGTAATTTATTCAACAGGAACCCAGGATTGACAAGCAAATGGAATAAGCAACTTCCGGGTTGTAGTTGGTACACATCGCCATTGGCCTGTGCCCTTTAACAAACCAAACCCACTGCCAAATGATCTGCTGATAAATCTTGTCAGAGGGATCAGAAAGCAATGCTTTGAAGCATTTTGCTAATTTATTAAACTAGCCAGAGAGTTTCAGAAGAGCTAAGTAGATTTAAATATTGTTCTTTTCTGACTCAGAATTCAAATGTCTGACTCAGAACTCAGGCATCATGGGGTGGCTGCGGTCACGGTGCGATGTGCGTGGACGCATCTGTATGACAACTGTCCCACCTCACTGCCGTCTCGGCCTATCTGGCATATCTACAACAGAGAACACTTTTAAAATATGCTCTCTCGGTTTCCTTCTCCAAAGGTTGACCTTTACGGCCATTATTAGAACCACCCTTATAGTTTTATGAGAAAAATCTCTTCTTTGGGCAGGCAAAAAAATACAAACAAGAAAAGGATTTCACATATAGAGGCAGCTTATAAGCAACTCAAAACAGAAAAAGTGGCCGTCTTAATTCATTCAGGCCAAAAAAAAAGTACATTCAAATGAAAACCAGCTTTCACAGTCTGCCTTTAATAATACTGAAACCAATCACCCGCTAAGGATAAACTGGAAGACAGGGGCAAGTTGATAATATCAAAAATATGCACTTTGGGAAGAGATTACAAAAGTTGATTCTTTTAAGAAAGTGCTACAAGGCAGGCATGGCTTATGTCTTGTGTTTAGATGTCCCCTCGCAGCCTCATGCGGTCATAGGTAGGGCTTTTTCAGAGATGGCAGGCTCTACAGTACATCATGCTGAAACTGATTCAAGGACTCAGATCAAGGGCATCAGGATTAAGGATGAGGCTGGTATCCACACTTCGTAGCTTCAATAGAACATAAGGGATACAAAGTTCCTTGCTGCTTGAGTATTTAGTGCCTGCCATGAACTGTTTCTCCTCTGTGATGCCCCTCTGCCGTGCCACCCTGCTTTCGAGCTAGCCAATTATGAACTGAAGACTCTGAAGACTGAGCTAAATAAACTTTTCCCTCCTTAACCTTGGGGGTCAGATATATGGTTCCAGCAAGAGAAAAGTAACAGAATTCAGTACCAAAGAAGTGGGCTCACTTCTGTGCCTACCTCACTGTGTGGTTTGGGAGCTTTTGGAACTGACTTGTGGGCAGGAGAAGAGTTAGGAAAAGGTTGGAGTTGCTGGCTGAAAAAGAGCTATCACCATCCCTTGCTTTGCTACTTTGTGGTAACCCGAGGCTGTAGCTGATGGGAGATTCTGGTCAGCGCTCAGACCGGAGGGCTGACAGAAACGCTGCAGGCAAACACTAAGCTCTCAGGTTTCTGCCAGCAAGGAGGACCACATTGTCTGTTGGACTTCAGACAATGCGTGTTATGCTTTCAAGGAAGTTTGTCTGCGTTTTGCTCCTGTTTAGAGACCTTACCTGTAATGAAGATGAAGGGCAGTGGACTCATTCATCTGGCAGAAAAAATTTCAGGCACTCAAATATTGAAGTGGTGGCATGGTTGTTGGAGGCCTTTAGCCAGATTTATGCTCAGAATTAGGAGCAAAGAGTCCAGCAGAATGACTTAAAATACTGCTAAGTTTGGCCAGAAAGAAAGCTCCAGTAGCGCTGGAACTTGAAAAGATGGGACAGAGGAGAAATTGGTCACTTAAGAGCAAGAGGGCAAGAGGGCCAGGTAGTTAGCTCAGTGGTTCCGGCGCCTGTCTTGCAAGCACAAGGGTCCGGGTTCGATCCCCAGTAACCACATACCATACTCGGCGTGGAGACTCACGCCCAGCAGCAACCAGTACCACATATCACAGTGCCGGGCGTGGTGGCTCACGCCTGTCATCCCAGCACTCGGGAGGCAGAGGCAGGAGGATTGCTGTGATGCGAGTTTGAGGCTGAGCTCAGGGCCAGCCTGAACTACACTGCGAGACCCTGTCTCAAAAAACCTAAAAAAAAAAAGACTAGCAAGAAAAAGCTGAGCATTTCAGAAGACGACAACAGAGAAGATGGCCTGAGGACGTCACAAGAACCGACAGGGGTCCAGTCTCTGCAGCCTCAGAATCGCAAAGGTGCAAGACTTTGAGGACAGGGTCCCAGAGCACCACATCTCAGAATGGCAGCAGCCAGGGGAAACTGTTCCTCGGGATCTGGTTCATAAGCACTCGACCCCTACAGCCCAGAGGGGAAGAAGGCTGGCTACTGCTCCAGCTGGCAGCAGACCCTGGCATCATCCACGTGTGGCTCAATTGATGTACATGCAGAATACAAGAGTGGTGGGGACAGGAAAGCTTCCGCCCCGACTTGAGGCGGCGGCCTGAGAGGCAGGCAGTGTGCTTCCCAGAGGACGATGCGCAAAGTGTGAGAGTCAAGCCAGAGGTGCAGTGGAGACTAGAAGCTGGGAGAAGCCAGGAGTGTGGATCATCCGAGGAAAACTACAAGGAGGGGCAGGGCCAGCCACAGGGAGAAGCCACAGAGCCACAACCAGCAGCAGGGCTGCACGGGCAGAGTCACCCAAGCCCTTGGGAGTACACAACCTGCCACGGATACCTGGAATGCTGAAAGGGGAATTGGGGAACTTATTTTCTGCCCTGCTGGATTTTGGACTCCCTCAGTTTCATTCTTTTGTATCCCCCATTTGTGCCTTTTGGAGTGAAAATATCTATCCCTGGCCATTGAGGTTTGGAAGTGTTTTAACTCTTTTCATTTGTATAGGGACTTGCAGCTAAGAGTTTGCCTTAAATCTCCAAGGAGACTTTGGACTTGGACTTTTTAGCAATGTTAAAACTGTTAGGATTTTGGGGGTCCAGGGACGGTATCTTCGCCCCAAAGTTTCATGCAATCATAAATGGCACTTTCTCAGAGGTGGCTGGATCCAGAGTACGTGACTGATTCATGGTGCAATGCTACGATCAAGTGGACTAAGTTTCAGTGTGTGAGTTCTACCAGCCTTAGGTAGCCCAGATAGAATATAAGGAATACAAACAGCTGTAACTAGCTCTTGTTTTGCTACCTCCCGCCTCCCACGAACTGTTTCTCCCCAGCAAAACCAGCCTTGGAGCCTGCCGGCTATGGACTAAAACCTCTACTAAGTAGGCGCTAAATAAGCCTTTCCTCCTTCAACTTTGGGTGTCAGGTAATTTGTCTCAGCAATGAGAAACCTAACTAAGACAGCCTGGAAAGAAGGGAAGTCAAACTCTCAGTTCCAATATAAAAGTATGGAGTACAATACTGATTTAATATGGAGGTAACTGGGCTGCAGCATTCATCTTCTGAGCACAGTGTTCAAAGCAGGCATGCCTTAACCCACATTTGGAACGAGTCATGTTTCAACAAGAACAATTCTAATCAACAAGCCTTCCGCAATATCCTCTGAGCAACAAGAAAACAACATACAGACGTTGTGATTAAAGGTATGCCTCACACTGGTAACAGAGAAGCAAAATAAACTGACCCTTATTAGAATTACTTAAAACTGGGGCCAGGGATTTAGCTCAGTGGTTCCGGCACCTGTCTTGCAAGCGCAAGGACCTGGGTTCGATCCCCGGTTAACCACATACAATACTGGGTGTGGAGACTCAAGCCCAGAAGCAATCAGTACCACATACCACAGTGCTGGGCATGGTGGCTCACGCCTGTCATCCCAGCACTCAGGAGGCAGAGGCAGGAGGATTGCTGTGATGTGAGTTTGAGGCTGAGCTCAGGGCCAGCCTGAACCACAAAGCGAGACCCTGTCTCAAAATACCTAAAAAAATAAAATAAAATAAAAACTCCACAAAATTTTAAAAAAAGAATTACTTAAAACTGACATGTGTATACGGATTTCAAAATAATCAAATATTGAATAACCTTTGCTATTTTATTTATTTATTTATTTATTTATTTATTTATTGAGACAGGGTCTTGCTTTGTAGTTCAGGCTGGCCCTGAGCTCAGCCTCAAACTCACATCACAGCAATCCTCCTGCCTCTGCCTCCCGAGTGCTGAGATGACAGGCGTGAGTCACCACACCCGGCATTGTGTTATGTGGTACTGCTTGCTGCTGGGCGTGACAGCCCAGTATTATATGTGGTTACTGGGGATCGAACCCGGGTCCTTGCGCTTGCAAAACAGGTGCCAGAAACACTGAGCTAAATCCCCAGTCCTAACCATTGCTATTTCAAAACTAGACAGTTCCTTAAATTCTGAAACAGCTTTCTTAAATACCAGTAGAAAGGCTACATAAATCTAACACATACACGAGCCTGAAACTTTGCATCCATAGTTTATGGTAAGCTTATAGTTAGTTAACACTTTCTATAAAAAGAACATTGATACAGCTAAAATAAGTTCGCTGAACAAAAGCAGTTGTCTGAAAAATGGCCACATAAGCTTTATTTTGATCGTACTATAAGCTTGAATAAGCTTATAAATAATCTGACATCTGTTATTTGACAATTCTCTTCTCACATATATTTTTAATATTTGCTTATGCACTTTTAGGCGACAAAAAGTATAAGTGCTCATTTTTTTCAGGGTAAAGTTAGTGAAGTACATATTAAAATGTAAGGTTTTTCATAGATAATATTTTGGAACACAAAGAATTCATAAGCATTTAAGTCTATCCACTACTTAAAAGAAAACAAAGAAGGAGGGCCTTTTTCTACCATAGGGGAGCTGACCACTAAAGTTAATAAAATCAATACAGAAATACATAACACTTGAGAGTACAAAAATGCCAAATATACTTTTTTTCCTCTTTGTTTACAAAATTTGAGAAGTTCTATTTATTTTCAAAAGAAAAAAAAAATCAGGAACAAATTTAACTCAAAGCAGACAACCAATAAAGAAGGTTAACTGTTAAACTCTAGCCTGCACCTACCTAACAACTTTGACGGCCACATTACAGTTTCTCCCCAACCAACTCACTGTCATAAATCCACAACAGCACAGCAGCTGGAACCCGGAAAAGGGCCCTCGCGCTTTGACCCCCGCCCCAAGGGAAAAGGAAGTGGGACAACAATGAGTCTCTGCTACTTACTCTTCAGGGTTCTCGTCTTCTGCTGAAGCTTCTGCCAAGTGTTCGATATCTCAGTGTTTGTAATGTGAAGGTTCCACTGCTCGGCAGTTGCTTCCTCCAGCTCACACAGTGGAGACTTTGCCTTTTCGCTGGTAGGGCGAGCTGTCTCCTCCTGATCCTTAACCTGGACACATACAGTGAATCCTGGACGTGAGCAAGAGATCAGGAAAGAAAGCAATCAAGCAAGCACTCACTCTGTTACGCATACCAAACTGCAAATGTGCTGTTCTTCTCAGGGAAGTGATAAGCCTCTGGCGAACTTCTGCATTTGCATATGCCCGGTGTGGCCAAAGTCCTGATATGTCAAGCTGCCTCCTCCTGCAGTCGCCTCTCATCAGCAGGCTGCTGATACTGCCTCCCTTACAACTCCCCTACACTTCCTCTGCTCTCTGCTCGCCACCAGGGACTGAACCAACTGCACAGTTCCTCTTTCTGTCCCTCCTCCACTGCCACTTAGCGGCTTCAAGGACATCTGAGGCACTCTCTCCAGAGTCCCCCGCAGGCAGGTCCCCCCTACCTGTGGCTCTGCCTCCTCCAGCCACTTGCTGGCCTCCCGGACCTTCTTCCTGAGGACAGCTTCCTGCTTCACAGCATCTTCTTGTAGCTGTTTTATGGCCTCTACTTGTCTCTGACTGGTGTTGAAAAAAAAAAAAAAAAAAAAAGCCAAACCACAAGCTGTCATTGACATTTCAACTAAGAATCGCTCTGGAAAACGGTGACAAGTTGAAGCATGTACTTCCTGAGAGATCAGAGAAAAAGTGAAAGCATTTGTGTGCATATGAATTCTCCAAAGACACAGAATTTTAAACAAGTGATCTCCTAGCCTTAGCTTTACAGATGAGCGTGCTTCATTTCCCATGTTCCCCTGTGATTTTCCATTCCTCACAAGCTCCGTTCAGAGCCCTGAGCGTCGGTCGCCTGCTCAGAAGGCAGCTCTGCGCTGAGGTCAGGGCGACAGGTGTGATGCCCACACTTGTCAGCCAGCTTGCAGAGATGACAGCGGAAAAGGAAACAGGAGTGTCTCATGACCTTGGCCTTTACTCCTTAAAGGCTGTCAGTCATGGTGCAGATTGTGGCACCAGCACAGGAAGGAACATTTCCCCCCCACCCCGGCAGAGTCAGAGCTCTGGATATTCCCACTACAGTCCTTCTCTCTAAAGCCCTTCCCCTGCCTATCAAATCTCAGTATCTTTTTTATTCATCATATGGACCCAATACTAACCTCCGAACACATACGAATGTGTCCGTTCTGTTAACTGATGAGATTATTCTGTGCTACAAGTTAACATACCAAAGGTTATCTGGAAACAACAGACGCAGGGACCTTAACTCAAAAGGCTGGAGAATTAGACTGTCAGGCGTAGGTCTTTTTCTGGCCTCTCCAACGTCAACACAGTCGAGGGTCCTGTTAGCATAAATCCCGTCCCGGCTACAGGAAGGATCGCTTGAGCAGCCAGGGTGATCTTACAGAATCCTTTACCATCGCGGTACTCAAGACAATGCTAAACTAAACTAGCACTTAGCATCTCTCAATAGTCTGATGGATCTTTTTCCAACCGTAGAAGGAACACAGCGTGACAACTGTGTATTGATCTTGTTTTTAGATATAGGACGGTGTTAACTAAACATATAATTTGTACACATCACTGAAGCTTGCTCATGGTGAATAACTCAAATTTTATGCCTGTTGACTTAGCAACTGTGATTTCTCTCTCCGAGCCGGCAGTAGATACCATTTTACTTTCTGCGTCTAGAGGTTTCGATATTTTAAAGAGACAAGTAGAATCTTGCAGTATCTTTCCTGTGATTACTTCACTTAGCATCAGGTCCTGCACCTTCGTAATTGTCACATGTAAGGCTGAATACATACACACACAAACATGCACACACACATACGCACATGTGCATACACATCTATATTATTCATCAGTAAATTCACAAATAGGTTTCTGCATCTTCGTCATAAGTAACAGGGAATGCCAATCCAGCATCCTGATTTCATACCTTTGAGGTAAATATTCACAAACAGGAGTTGAGGGTAGTATGGTTATTATATATTTTTAACATTTTAAGAAAGAGTCACATCATTTTCCTTAGTGCTTACCCAATTTTATGTTGTGCCAATTGAGCAAAAGGTGCCCTGCTTCCTCACTTCACAGAAAGATGTTAATTTTTATATTTTATGCCAGCCATTCTACAGATACGAGGTAGTATGTATTTGTGGTTTTAACTTACATTTCCTTGAGAACTGGTTGAGTATCTTTTCATATAACTGTTCATTACTCATATCTTTGGAGAACTGTCTTTTCAAGTCCTTTGACCATTTTAAACCGCTTTTGTTAGGTAGCCGAGTTCCTTACACAATTTGAATGCTAACCCTTTAACAGATAGTTTCCCAACATTTTCGCCAAATTGGTAGTTTTCTTTACTGTACAGTCAGATGTAGTCCCATGTAACTATTTTTGCTTAAATTAGCCTGTGCTCTTGGTATCCTAAATTTTTCTGAGACAAGGTCTCTCTGTTTGTACTTCAGGCTGGCCCTGAGCTCAGCCTCGAACTTACAGCAATCCTCCTGCCTCTGCCTACCAAGTGCTGGGATGACCAGCATGAGCCACCACGCCCGGCACTGTGGTATATGGTCCTGACTGCTGGTGGGTGTGAGTCTCCACACCCGGCACTGTTGTATGTGGTGAATGGAGATCGAACCTGGGCCCTTGCACTTGCAAGTCAGGAGTGGGAACCACTGAGCTAAATCCCCAGTCCAGTATCAAACTTTTGTCAAGACCAGAACCACAAAACTTCTAACATGTACCTTCCCCTGTTCTTAAATATAATTCTTTCATCAATTTTGAGTTTACATTTAAACAATGTTGTTTTCCAGTCCATGATCAGATAGACAGCTTTCCATTTTCATGCCTCAATTTGTTTTATAGGCTTGGTTTGTCTTTATTTACCCTGAAGCATTTTGTTCGAGAGTTCCCTCTCAGAGTTTACTGTTAACATGGACATGAAACTGAGTGTCATATGTAGATTTTGTATCCTGCCACTTTACTGAATTCCAACAAGTTTTAAGGAATTTTCTACATAGAAGATCGTGCCATCCGCAGTCTTTTTTCTGATTTAAATGCTTTTTCTCCTTAGATTGCCTGAATGCTCCAAGACTATGTTAAATGCAGAGTGGCAAGCAGGCTGTTATTGTTCCAGGTTTTAGAGGACATCCTTTAAATTTTTCATAGTTAAGATCTAGCTGTGAACTCTTCAGAAATGGCTTACTTTCCTCAGCCCTTACAGCAAAGACCGCTGAGTTTGCTCATTTGCTTTCTCTGCGTCTTGTCGCGATAACCGCGTGACACCTTTTATTCTGTGAACGTGATATGTCACACTGGTTTGCAATGTGGAATCAATCAAATGTCTCGGGGTGCAGTCTCATCCGGTAGCATTAGGAACCTACCACGGTGGTGAATTTTGCTTGGTTTTTTTTTTTTGAGACAGGGTCTCGCTTTGTAGTTCAGGCTGGCCCTGAGCTCAGCCTCCAACTCACATCACAGCAATCCTCCTGCCTCTGCCTCCCGAGTGCTGGGATGACAGGCATGAGCCACCATGCCCGGCACTGTGGTATGTGGTACTGGTTGCTGCTGGGGTGAGTCTCCATGTCCAGTATTATATGTGGTTATCGGGGATCAAACCCGGGCCTTTGCGCTTACAAGACAGGCACCAGAACCACTGAGCTAACTCCCTGGCCCTTGTTTGCTCTTATTTTATTGGAGATTTATTTATATTCATGGACACTGGCCTGGATCTCTCCCATAGCATTACTGCCTGGCTTTGATATCAGGATGCTGCAAGTGTGATAAAAAAGTGTGTCAAACACTTCCAGACTCTAAGAACTTAAGAATCAACTTTTGTTTTTAGATGTTTGGTAAGATTCAATTAAACCATCTCTTCTGGATTTTTCTTTGAGATATATTTGATTACTGAATCAATCTTACTAATTACGGGTCAGTCAGATTTTTTATCTTCATTATGCTGTCTTAATAGGGTGAATGTTTTTAGAAATTAATCCATTTAATTCAAAGTTATCTAATTGGTTATCTCCACATTTAGTCATCCCAGTATTTGTTTTATATATTTAGTGCTATGGTGTGCACAGACCATATTTATGGTATTTATGATGTTTGTATTTATGGTATTTATGAT
>PVIR01040348.1:0-13386 GCA_004026965.1 Petromus typicus | reverse complement strand
CGATTCCCCGGTAACCACATAACAATACTGGGTGTGGAGACCCACACCCAGCAGCAACCAGTACCACATACCACAGTGCCGGGCGTGGTGGCTCACGCCTGTCATCCCAGCACTCGGGAGGCAGAGGCAGGAGGATTGTGATGTGAGTTGGAGGCTGAGCTCAGGGCCAGCCTGAACCACAAAAGTGAGACCCTGTCTCCAAAAAACCTAAAAAAAAAAAAAAAAGACAGGCGCCGGAACCACTGAGCTAACTCCCCGGCCCAGCACTGTGATTTTTCTAAAGGAGTTCTTCAGCTGATTCTGATACATAGGAAAGTGTAGCGACCTTCATCAGCAACGCATTCACATCCCTTCCAGTTAATGAGAGATTTTCCTTTGTCTTTTTCTCAGGAAACATCCCCGTTTGCAACTTGCCTCCTCTGCCCACAATTTCATTATCCAACTTGGTAAAACAAGACCAGGCGTTCTGATAACAGTATTACACACTGTTTCAATGCACAATCTTGGCAAGAACAAGTTGTTCTTGATGATGTCTCTGGCCCATTTTTACAGAAATCAACAACGGGAGGGGGAGACGACAGAGATGGTGCTGCACACTTGTGACCCTGGCACTCAGGAGGCTGAGGCAGGAGGATCACTATGAGTTTAAGGCCTGTCTCCCTACTGAATTCAAGGGCATCCTGAACTCCAAAGCGAGACCCTGTCTCAAAAAAAAAAGGAAAAGGATGAAATCAACAATGAGGATTACACTGAATAAATCTCATCAGTGTTCTCAGTACTCAAAATATCTGTATCAGTTATGATAACTGACAAAAGAATATTAAAAACAGTAGAGATTTAAAAAATAAACAAAGTGAAAATAAGCAGAACAGAAGCCTAACATAAGCAACCTGGTGAATTCTGGTATCCAGCAGATTCAAGACTATTCGGGGCCTCCTTCTGGGGAGAAGAGGAGCCGGGCACAGGCTCTCGGGCCTGCTCTTCCTGACTTCCCTTTTCTGTTCTGGGTTTTCCAGTTTGCCTTTGCTTTGCCCCACGGGGCCAGGGACCGGTCCTGAGCGTCTGCACCAGCTCGCCAGTCTGCTGCGATCCTGAGCAGCCACAGTGGCCTCGCTGGCTCCTGGGATCCGGAAGTCTCTGCTCCCCCACCCCCGGATGAGGAGACACCCTGGCCTTCTCAGCCCTCTCGGGCGTCATACACGGACCCATCCACGTTTCACATTGGAAGATGTTCTTCATGGGCCTGAAATAAGCATTTATTTTTTGCACTCAGTATTCCCCATCTGTCCATGGAGTGGAAATTTGCTGTTCCTAGTGTTTAAAGCCAGGCACAGTAGTTTGTGCCTGTTGTCTTGGAAGTGCAGGTGGGAATGGAACTTTCCCCGTTAGATGTAGTCAAGCGGCTTCCTAACTCCCTCAGCCTCGGACCTAAACGGCTCCCTCAGCTCTCCGCGGCCAGAGGGATGGACAGGTCAGGTCCAGGCCCCGCGCCCGGCAGCGGAGGGAGAGGCCTGGTCCAGGGAGGAAGGCAGGAGCGTGGGGAGGTCTGCTGCTCCACTGTGTCCCCCCATTGTCCCTTCTTACAAGCGCGCAGCCCACCTGGGAAAGGTGGCAGAATGGTGGGCCCCTCCATCTCTGGCACTACCTTGGAATAAATCCGTTTTCCTTTTTACCCAAATATACGTTCCTTTGCCTTGGCCAGTGGGAAGCAAAGAAACCTGAGTGGGTGAATTTAACTGGCCCGGCTGCTCACAGGCAGAGGGGGCTGAGGGTCACCTCGTTTTCCGCTCTGCGGAATTTTAGGATTCTATCTAGTTCTTCACTTGTTCACATCAATTTTTACGTATGTGTTTATTTATTTCCCCCAAGCCTCAGCTTTCTGCAATTTTTGCTCCTTAAACGAGAAGGCCAGAGCCAGTCCGCACACGTGCAGGATTCCTCCACTGTGCTGGGGCCTGACCGGCAGCTTATCGTCACGGAACGGTTATCTTTAGAAGCGCTTTCTGTTTTAAAGCCGGATAGTACTAAAGCCACATCAGCTTTCCTGTGGTTAGCAGTTCTGGTCTAGCTTGTTCTGTTCTTTTGCTTTCAGATTCAAGGTCTTCACTCAAAATAAACCCTTCAATAAAAATCCTTCTCACTGAGCTGGGACTGGCGGTGGGTTTCTGCGAGCACACCGAAGCTGTCCTTCCGCTGTTCGACCTCTTTAACTGTCAGGATCTAACGAAGGCTCCAGAAAGGTCTGAACTGCAGTCAGAGCCCAGTCATCCTGAGCTCAAGAACAATTCCCAGGTCGGGCCAGGGAGTTAGCTCAGTGGTTCCGGTGCCTGTCTTGCAAGCGCAAGGACCCGGGTTGGATTCCCCGGTAACCACATAACAATGCTGGGTGTGGAGACCCACACACCCAGCAGCAACCAGTACCACATACCACAGTGCCGGGCGTGGTGGCTCACGCCTGTAATCCCAGCACTCGGGAGGCAGAGGCAGGAGAATTGTGATGTGAGTTGGAGGCTGAGCTCAGGGCCAGCCTGAACCACAAAGCGAGACCCTGTCTCAAAAAAAAAAAGAACAATTCCCAGGTCAAAGTCTGTTTCCTCGGGGACAGATAGGAGCCGCCCAGATTACCCTGGAAACAGCGCAGGCATCAGGAATGTCACCAACAGGGTAAAATCTGTCTTCAAAAACTGAGCTGCTTCTCCAGTTTCTCAGGGGGACAGCAGAAGACCCTGTCCTCTCCTTGCCAGGCATGTGGTGCACGGCTATAATACCAGCACTTTGGAGGCCGAGGCAGGAGGATTGCTGTTTGCAGGTTTGAGGCCAGCCTGGGCTATTTAACGAGTTCAAGGCCAGCCTGAAGGGCACAGTGAGAGACACTGTCTCAAAACAACAAAAACCCTATCCACTCCTCTTGGGTCAGAGGGAGAACCAGCATCTCTGTCTAAAGGGCATTTGTCGACGCTGCCCCCAAGAGGCGGAGGATCCGATGTCCTCTCCACTGGAAAGGAACGGGGAAGCAAGAGCGGCGGGGACGAGCTAGCGCCTTCTCTACTGCAACTCCGTCCCTCACACAGACCTGAGCGTCCGCAGACGATGGCTGAGGCCGCGGGACGCCCTTCCCCCCCTTCAGAACTGGGCTTGGAATAAGCCCTGGGCTTTCCTTCCTCCTGTGTGACCCAGGGAGTCATGGATAGTGTGGGAGACGGGAACTTTGTATTTCTTCTCTGCCGACCAAGAATCACTGCTTTGGAAGCGACCAAGTTCCGAGACCAGAATTGGTTACGTAAGTTGGAGGGGCTCGTTTCAACTAAAAATGTAAGGAGTCATGTTAAAGAGTTGAGCATGCTACAGGCCTCTAACCCCAGCATTCTGGAAGGCTTGGGCAGGGGGTCTGCGAGGTTGAGCCCAGCCCAGGCAAATTAGTGACATGACAAACTGTCTCAGATGAGAAGACAAATTTAAAGCTAACCCTGTCCAGAATGAAGCATCTCAATCTATTTCTATCCTTGTGTTAAGGAAAGTCTAAGATGAGACATCTGGGGGAAGGTCATCTGTCCCCTTGGCTTTCCTCCGGTTTGATGGTTTTTGGGCTCCCCTTCCTGACAGGGGAAATCTTTCTTTAGGTCACTGCCCTCTTTTTTTAGACAGGGTCTTACTTTGTAGTTCAGGCAGGCCTTGAGCTCGGCACAATCCTCCTGCCTCTGCTGCTTGAGTAGGGGTGCAGCGGTGCCCCACTACACCCGGAGGTCAGTGCTTCTTAAAGGAATTGCCAGTCCCAGCACTCAGGAGGCAGAGGCAGGAGGATTGCTGTGATGTGAGTTGGAGGCTGAGCTCAGGGCCAGCCTGAACCACAAAGCGAGACCCTGTCTCAAAAAACCTAAAAAAACCCCCAAAAAACAAAAGGAATTGCTGGTTCCACTTCTCTGTCTTAAAAGCTGTGTATTGTCTTCTCCTGTGATCATTAAACTTCAGCATTTATATTTAGTAATCTATTTTTTTTTAATCCACTAATACACATCTTACGTTGCTAGAAAGTTATCTATCATTTCCAGCTCCTAAGAAAATCCTAATCTCTCTCTCAGCTCAGTTACAGATTTCAAAATTTTTTAGGTTTTCTGCAATAATTTCTGGGCTTAAAAATTTGTCTTATAAGGCCGGGTAGTTAGCTCAGTGGTTCCGGCGCCTGTCTTGCCCACGTTTGATTCCCCAGTAACCATGTACAATACTGGGTGTGGAGACTCATGCCCAGCAGCAACCAGTACCACGTACCACAGTGCCGGGCGTGGTGGCTCACACCTGTCATCCCAGCACTGGGAATCAGAGGCAGGAGGATTGTGATGTGAGTTGGAGGCTGAGCTCAGGGCCAGCCTGAACCACAAAACGAGACCCTGTCTCAAAACACCAAAAAAACAAAAATTTGTCTTATGAATTTTACTATGTTGTTTCTTAGCTCAGCACGTCAACAGCTTTTCAGTGGTATTAACTCGTACATATCACAGTCCGGGCTTGTCCTGTGCCCAGTATGTCTTTGTGCTTCTGCTCCGTGTTAGACTGTGCCTCTCATTTCTACTGCTCGTTTATTTCAGGGCTTTGAACAAGGTATCAGCAAAGTGCAATTACATGAACACAGACAACGCAGCCTTCTGCTGTCAACTGTGTGCCTGTCCCTTTGGAACGTAGGGTCCTCACAAGTACACATCTGTCCTGGAAGAGCCCACAGAACAAGAGTTCTGGCTCCTCGTTTGCTCTGTGGTGATGTCATGGCCCCTCTTGCTGAATGTGAAGGCCCTGGGTTCAATCCCCAACACGTCAGAAGAGAAGATTATCTGGAGGGCCAGGGTGCCGCGCAGTGGCACCACGTCTGTCTCACAGGTACACGGCTGGGTTCTTTCCCCGTGGGTAGGTGGGTGGGTGGGTGATTACCAACACAAAACTGGCCATGGCGATGCACCTGTTATCCCCGCAGACTGAGGCAGGAGAATCCAGAATTCAAAGCCAATTAATTAACAACACAAAAAGGGAAAACTTATAAGCAGAGCATGGAGGTAGTCAGATACCCACTAACCAAAACAGCTACCCCTCCCCACCTCCAACACAGTACCAAGAAAAGAAAACGGGGAGAGGCCGACTCAAGGAAAACTCCTATACTTTATCTCTCTCAATATATATGTATATCTATAGATCTATCTATCTTTATATATATGGCCCAGGGATGTAGCTCAATGGTGCCACACCCGCTGGGCAAGCACAAGGTCCTGAGTTGAATTTCTGGTACAAAAAAAAAAAAAAATCAACTATAAATTTAGAAAACCAGTAGATCTTACAGAGAGCTAACGGAGATAACACCAGGAGATAGAGGGACAAAGGTGAAAGCCTAATTAAACTAAGCACACTCAAGGCCAAGATAAACTGAGATGAGCCTGGGGCAGGGGACTGGAGCTCAAGGGACAAAGGCTTAATTAAAGCACAAAAGACAAAGGACTAATAAAAGCCTGGCAAGCAGAGGCCACGCGCATACCTGCATTTTCACACCTCCATCTCCCTTTCACCTGCCAAAATGCTGCACAGAAGCTTGGACAGCCAGAGTCCTGCTGGCCCCTCCTGGCCCTCTGTCTGGGGAGAGCTTTTCTTTGTTCGAACAAAACACACCTGGTCCCCGTCTGTGCCCACGGCTGTCCCGTTACCTTTCTTCCATCACCACAAGACGAGAACCCAGAGAGAAAACTGGTTGGAAAAAAAGGTCACAATAGAATTGTATATCAAGTGAAGCCATACCTGAAGAGTTAAGAGAAATAGAGACACTTCGGACAGCTGACTGAGGTCAGCAACCTCTCACAGTCCACAGGAAACTCTTCACTAGGAGAAAATGGCGGGAGAGATGAAGGAAGTGCGAAGTGATTGCGTTCAAAGGACTGGTGAGTGTCAGCGGTCTGCCAGTCCTCTGACTGCCCACACAGAAGGAGAGAGCTGGGAATTTCACCTACAGATGGGCCCCGGACGCCAGTGCCTCGGAGCGAAGAACAAGTCACTCCTAACTGACACTGTTTACTGGCCAATTCTTAGTGAGTAAGTTCAGGAGAACTTCTGTGAGGTAATCTTACCCCTGAGCATTACAAAATCATGGGACCACAGAGGCCTCAGACAGCCCTAATTATAATTTAAATGTGAAATACTTTTTTCCCCAAAATTATGTAAAATGGCTCCCAACAATTAGGCACCTTTGAATAAAACAGCTATAAAGATGACTAGTTTGGGGCAGAGATTTAGCTCGGTGGTTCTGGTGTCTGCCTAGCAAGCCCAAGGTCCCAGTTCAATGCCTAGTAACCATAAACAATAATGCTGGGCATTACTGGTGACTCATGCCTGTAATCCCAGCACTCAGAAGGCAGAGGCAGGAGGACCGCTTTGATACAAAGCAAAACCTTGTCTCAAAAAAACAACATCAACAAACCCCAAGATGACTAATTTGGTATGAAAATCAGGTGATTCCTTCTTTCTTCTACAATAAACAAGTTTTATTTTTTGAGAACTGGACAAGCTGTTTTTAACTTTACATGAGGGGTGAGCTAGGGATTTAGCTCAGTGGTTCCGGCATCTGCCTGGCAAGTGCAAGGTCCCAAATTCGACCCCCATAACCACATACCACAGTGCCTGGTGTGGTGGCTCACTCCTGTAATCCCAGCACTCAATAGGCAGAAGCAGGAGGATTGCTGAGTTTGAGGCTCGCCTGGGCTACATAGTGAGCTCAGGGCCAGCCTGAACTACAGTGTGAGATCCTGTCTCAAAAAACTAAAAAAAAAAAAAAAAAAATTTACATGGAGGCCCGGTGTGTCACTCAGCAGCCTGGCAAGTATGCGGTCCTGAGTTCGAATTCTGGTACCAAAAACCTTACATGGAACCTGAGCATGATACCTCGTACCTCGACAGCAGCATTCAGGAGGCTGAAGCACGAGGATCACTGACAGTCTGACACCAGCCTAGGTACACAGTGAGATCAAGGCCAGGGTGAGCCACATAGCAAGACTGTCTCAACACACAAAACATGGGATGTAGGGAGGTAGTTCAGTGGCACAGGGCCTGCTTGGCAAGTGCAGAGTCCTGGGTTCGATCCCTATACGGAAAAAAAAAAAAGTTTACATGCAAAAATGAGACAGAATAGTTGGAAAAAATCATGAAATAGAAGAATAACAAGTAGAAAGTCTCTTTCTCTACAAGGCATATTTAGTAATTTGAGTAATCTGCCACTGGTATACAACATACGAACACTTATTTATTTATTTATTTTTGGTTTTTGGAGACAGAGTCTCATTATGTAGTTCACACTGCCCTTGAATTCACTATATAGCCCAGACTGGCTTCAAACTCACGGCAATCTTCCTGCCTCAGCGTCCTGAGTGCTGAGGTTACAGGCATGCCGTACTACATACAGCCAATATTATTTAAAATTAGTATATTCTAATGTGTAAATATATAATGTAAAAAAATGTATGTTATAAAGAAGTTAAGCTCTATCAGTGTTAATATGAGATAATCATTAAGAAATATTTTCAAGCTGTGGTTCTTCTACAGAATGGAGTATTACTCTGCCATAAAAAATGATAAGTTTGAATCATTTATACTTAAATGGACATACCTTGAGGATATCCTCATAAGTGAAATAAATAGGTCACAGATAGGTACATGTCGCATCTTTTCTCTGGTATGAGAAAATAAAGATGTAAATGAGTTCTAGAATTATATGTTATACATTGTGAAATAGAAAATATTCAAAGTGAAATAGGGTGAAGGGGGAAAAATAATGAGATTTTAACAAAAAGAAAGGACACAAATTTTATGTATATGGGGGGTGGTAGGGTGGGTAGGGCTATGGGAAAAAATGAGAATTAAGTTGTGTCTTACACTGGTATAAATCCAGTATACGTGGAGTGAAATTATGATGTGTATATGTAATGTACCCATAAAGATTTCAATTAAAAAAAAAAAAGAAATATTTGCAAGTGAAAAAATAACAAGTAAAATACTCTGGGCCGGGGAGTTAGCCCAGTGGTTCTGGCGCCTGTCTTGCAAGCACAAGGGCCCAGGTGTGTCAGCTGTGTAACGGTGCACTCGAGGAGCAGGTTTCTGGCCCTGGGCAATGTCCCTTTCACCTTTTTGGCCCTTTGGGTCTGGAGTCATTGTGTGATCATTCTGGGACAGCAAATACGTCAGGACATCCTTCTAAATGAACTTCAGGACGGCAGGGGTCTGCTCAGGTTGCTACCACAAAACATCACAGACAGATGGTGCAGTGAGCAGAAATTTATCCTCTTACAGTTCTGGAAGCTAGAAATCCAAGGCCAAGTTTATTGCTGATTCTGGTTGGCTGAGGTGTGACCTCAGAGAGAGCCAATGAAAAGCTCTCTAACATCTCTTCTTGGAGGGTCCTCTGGCTACTTAACATCAACTGCATCCTTAGAGGTCCCTTGGCAGGTACAGCTGCAGGGGATATTAATGCCTCCACATAGGAATTTAGCGGTGATAGGAAATTTAGCTTACAGTAAGTATGCACATCCTGAGGGACAGCAAGGTACGAAGATGGCTGATAAGTGTATTCCAGAAAAAAAATGAAGTCTTTTTCATTACCATTAGAGTCAAAAATCTTTCGTGTCAGGCCAGTGGTTCTGGCGCCTGCCTTGTAAGCGCGAGGACCCGGGTTCGATCCCCGGTTAAGCATATACCATATTGGGCATGGAGACTCACACCCAGCAGCAACCAGTACCACATACCACAGTGCCAGGCGTGGTGGCTCACGCCTGTCATCCCAGCACTTGGAAGGCAGAGGCAGGAGGATTGCTGTGATGTGAGTTTGAAGCTGAGCTCGGGGCCAGCCTGAACCACAAAACAAGACCCTGTCTCAAAACAACAACAACAACAAAAAAATCTTTTAGTGCAAGGAACTGTCTGACTAACTCAGGAGTTTGTGCTTGCAAGGCAGGCACAGCACCGCTGATCTAAATCCCCAGCCCTGTTTATTTTTTGCTTTGTTTTTGTTTTTTGTTTTGAGATAGGGTCTCACTTTGTAGTTCAGGCTGGCCCAGTCAAGCCTAGAACTCACAGCGATCCTCCTGCCTCTGCCTCCTGAGTGCTGGGATTACAAGCGTGAACCACTGCACTTGGCATTGTGGTAGGTAGTACGGAGGATCAAACTCAGGACCTTGCACTTGTCAGGCAGATACTAGAACCACTGAGCTAAATCCTGTCTCAACCCTGAGGGCTGGGATTGCAGATGTGTCAATACCCTGGCTCAGCTTCACTTGTTAAGTGCCACACCTCCTGCTAATAGTGTCATGGCCCAGGAAGAAGCTGTAGCATAAGCACCTTTGGGAGAGCCTTATCCAGACCACAGAAACTCCACTGATCTCAATGTGATGCTATCTCCTCTGCAGCACTCGCTGGCTGCTGAACAGACCACCACCAGCTTACCCCGCCTCCTCCTCATCCTCCAGCTCCTCTGTCTTCAATTTTGGGAGAAGGACTCTCTAGCTTGCCTATGCTGGCTCAAACTTACAACAGCCCCGGGTGCTAGGATTACAAATGTGAGCCCCCCACTTTTTTTTTTTTTTGAGACAGGGTCTCAGCCTATAGTTCAGGCTGGCCCCGAGCTATGTAGCCAGGAAAGCCTTGAACTCACAGCGATCATCCTACCTCTGCCTCCTGAGAGCTGGAATTACAGGCATGAGCCACCATGCTTGGTGTTGTGGTATGTGGTACTGCCTGCTGGTGGATGTGAGCCACCATGCCCAGCACTGTGGTATGTGGTTACCAGGAATTGAACTAGGGACCTGGTGCTTGCCAGGCAGGAACTGGAACCACTGAGCTAGATCCCGGCCCATGAGCCCCTTCATTTCCATTTCTCTCTAGCATCATGTTAGTGTCATGTAAACTTTAAAATAGTCTGAGTAATTTTATCTGTCAGTATTTGATCAGAAATATGAACGAGTAAAAGTAATTACTTGGTGAAGTAGATGGCTGTGGCAGCTTCCGCTTGGCCTTTCCTACTGTAATGACCCTCACCCCAGTTCTGGGAGCCAGTAGATGCCAGCTGCTGGGCGTGTATACTCCTGTACACATGCCAACTGGAGAACAGTCACACAGTGAACCAAGAACCTAAGAACTAGCTTTTTGTAAAGTGGATGGACGCCTAACTCAATAATCCCCCGACACTCACAAGGAAAGCATGCTGCTTCACAGGGGGATTCACAGTCTCCGGATTCTGGTCATTCCATCCTCCCCGAAGCACGTCACCCGGGGAGATGCTGTGGTCCCTTTGGGGGAGAAAGACTTAAAATACAAAGTTTGGCTTTGACTTAGGATTTTCCTTTGAGGAAGCTGTCCCCCCGTTACCCAAGGGGGTGCAATGGCTCAGGTCTGGGACAGGGACCAAGACTCGACCTGGCTCACCCAGCCCGGAGCTTCCCTGATTATCGAAGCCACACTGAGCACAAGTGAGTTTAACGTGTAGACTGAAGTGGGTTTCAGCAGAATGCTCACCCAATTCAGACGCAGGAGCATGAACAGTGAGTCAATAGCACCTGTATGCTCAGGTCATTGGTCATTCCTTCCCGGCCACTACTTCAGCTTTGGCACCTCCCACCTGAAGTGCACCTACCTTTTCCTTAGCAACGAGAAACTGTCCCGTGGTCCTGGCCTCGCCAGGAGCCTCTGCGTTCAGCCCATAATTTTGATTCCGCGTTTCAGTAAACCACCAAGCTAACTGTGAAAGCCACTGTTTCTTCTGTTTCCTTAGCTAACACTTCAGACCCAGAACCTCTGCTTCACGTACATGTCATCCGGAAACATACCTGATGGTATTTTACATCCCTTCGCCTTGATGTCACACTCTTTCCGGGGCGCGGGGGCACCAGGAATTGAACTTGGGACCTTGCGCTTTCGAGGCAAGCTCGGTGTCACTCAGCTACATGCCTAGCTCCAATGCTACACTTTTAAGATCCAAATATATTCATTTTGATCAATACAATTAGTAAATCCCAAACAGATGAATGGACTTTCAAATGTGGTATTTATACACAATGGAGTATTACTCTGCTACAAAGAAGGATAACTTCGAATCATTTGTAGGAAAATGGATACACCTTGAATCTATAATGTGAAGTGAAATAAATCCGAGCTGGGCCAGGGAAGTATCTCGGTGGCACCACGTCTGCCTGACAAACGGTGTCCTGAGCTCTATTTCCAGTACAGGGAGAAAAAAATCAGATGGAAACTTAAATATTGCATGCTTTCTCTTATGTGCTCCAAATTATAAACTAAAGAGCAAAATGAAAGACAGATGATAGGAAACATGGAGCTAAGGGAGCTAAGTCTTTCACAAGTGGGAAGGAGACCGCGAGGTCTGGGAAGAGGGGGGCCGGAGACACACGGGGGACTGAGGCGCGCTGGCTACAGCTCCCCAGTGTGAAGATATTCGTTACGTGCTGCAAGCACATGCTAATGCGAAAAGAGAACAGTTGGCAAATCCTCACTTTTCTCTTGGTGTGTTTGGTTCACAGCTGACCTCTGAGACCTGCCAGGACTTACGTCTGGTTGGAAGTCTGGAAGCAACGAGGGACGGGGAGACAGGAGGCTCTGTGTCCTGCAGACATGACGGAGGGGCTTTGGAGGAGGGGACACTCATCCTGCACTTGGGGAGAAGGTGGCTCCGGGGAAAGGGATCTAGAAGTCAGGGGCAACTGTGTTCCCCTGTCCCCCGGGCACTTCAGAGTCCCTCTTCTTGACAACCAACTCCTATGTGAACAAAGGAGCCTGCGGGGTATAGACCAGGCTCCGGCCCGGGGTTCGCTTTAAGAACCCCCACGTTACCACTGCAAGGGTTTCTTTCAGGATGGTCAGAAACAAGTGTGCAATTCTGAGTCTTCCAGAACATCCTGGCTTGTGGGGAAAAGCAAAATCACCTCACTACTTGGGCCCTAAACTAATTTGCATGTGCAAAACTGTAAAACCTTAACCTCTTCTGAAGTTCTCTCCTGTGGAGATTTGCCCAGATGTCTGCAGGTCATCACACCAGGACACTCTCAGCAGAGCCACGGTGTGATATTCCTTCACTCTGCCCTGGGCTGCACTTGGCCGGCCCAGCGCTGCGCTCCAGCCAGGCACCATTTGTACTGGCCGCACCGCAGTCCTCCAGGCCCTGCGCGGCGCTCAGCAGCAGCCCCTGTCCTCACTGTGGCCCCTGCTCTCACCTGCAGGCTGTGCCTCTTAGGCTGCTTCACCTGGACGGCTTCCCGTCCCGCAGGCCACAGCTCCTAGGTGTCCTGGTGACTCCCAGGTGACACCCCCCCCAGGGCTGCTGTGTCCCAGATGCCAACACCCTGCCAGCCCTCTCCCCTGTCCCTGTCCCGTGCCAGCTGTGTTGGCTGCAGCTTTTGCTGGGATCACCCTGCCCGCAGCGGCCAGTTGGCCACTATCACCGCGCCTCTGGCTGCGTGTGAGAGGTGGCCGGCAAGGGACGGGACCTAAGCTGGGGTCGGGGCAGTCAGCATCACAAAGAGGGCATGCACACCGCGGTGAGAGCTAACTCAAGCCTTCCAGACGGTTAAGCTTAAAGATGTACAAAGAAACACAGAAAACACGATGAAGAGCCAAAATTAGCAGCTCAGGACTCTGACAGAGGAGGCTAAAAAGAAACTTTTTAGGTGGGATGCACCAAGGTAGCAGCCCCTCCCCACTCTGGGCCAGGGGTGGGTTTTGAGGAATTCAAGAATGCTGAGTAATTGGCTTTTCTGTGAAAGTCTGCATTGTGAAACCCTGAGTTTCAGGTAGCTACTCTAAACGCCAGCCAGCCAGCTGCGATTGGTGACCACTGGGTGCTGCGAAGATTCCCACTGGACGTTTCTGCACAAAAAAGAGCCTCGTCTTGGGACTTGTTCCAATCAGGAGCTTTTGTCTTCATACTCAGTGCTTCCACGAAGACTTCCTCCCTTTTGTCCGCAATCTTACTCTTTGATTTCATGAGATAATGGGCCCAGTTTATACACTGTTAGCTGTTTCCATCTGGAGGTCCCACCAAGATGGACAGGAGGTAAGGGTTCCGCCCCCCGAAGCCTCATGCAGATGAAAGAGGACTTTCTTTTTCTAAGGCACTTGAATCTGGCATGTGAAACACTGGGTTAGGGGTGTGACTACTAAACCACTACACGTTAGTCAGTGGTCTGGCCCTGCCGCAACCCCGGTAGTCTGAACAGGATAAAAGGGGGCAGAAAGATGCTGGTAAACTCCCTCTTCCTGTGTTTGCAGCACAAAATGTTTACAGTCCTGGTGTGGGGCTGTACATGCACATAACCATCTTCGTTCCTTTCTCATCTCCTCTCTCTCCATTCTTCTGCATCTCTT
>PVIR01040347.1:0-13392 GCA_004026965.1 Petromus typicus | reverse complement strand
GGCACTGTAGTATGTGGTACTGGTTGCTGCTGGGTGTGGGTCTCCACACCCAGTATTGTTATGTGGTTACCGGGGAATCGAACCCGGGTCCTTGTGCTTGCGAGACAGGCGCCAGAACCACTGAGCTAACTCCCCGGCCCAAGCCAGTTCTCCTCTTAAAGATATGAAACTGAACCACAAAAAAAAAAATTAGTCTATCAAAATACCAATATTTTTTATTCCTAAAACACACTGATAGAAAGTTTATAGCAGACTATGGACTAGTGACAGTCTGTAGACTAGGGACAGTCTGCTAGGTGCTTTGGTCTATCCGCTGTGAAGGGAGGAGAGGAGTTAAAGCATGTATACAGTATTATCTTTAAGTACAAATTAAAGATAATGTATGTGTGATGCTTTAAAGCTGCCTGCTGCCCCTTATCAAAGAGCTATCTTTTACTTGGATTATAGAAACATATACTTAGTCTCCTGCAGCACTGCCAGATTGCCCTCCATAAACAGCTTTTTATAACTGACACTCTGGAAAGACATGAGGGTTTCATGTTTCCTCATCCCCTTACCGCCACCAGAAATGGCTCATTTCTATGTCCTCGCAGATCTCCTGAGGGTAAGTTGGCGTTTCATTTCCCAGATTATTCATAAAGTTGTATATCCATATCGTTTTTTACCATTTTGGTTTTTCATTTTGCCAATTGCTTAATCATATCCTTTGCTCAACTTTACACTGAATGTGTTAATTCTTCTTATTGATCCCTCACAATTTCTTATATATTGATTAGGGATCAATAAACTGTCGCCTTCTAGGCTAAATCCTGCTTTGTCCTGATTTGGGTAAAGTTTTATTTGTACACAGCCACATTCATTCATATATGTATTGTCTTAGGGTGCTCTTGTTCTGTAACGGCTGAGTTGAGCAATTGCAGCAGAGACCATATGGCCCACAAAGGCTAAAATATTTGCTGTATTTTTCAAGTATACAGAATAACTGGTGTTTCAGATATCAATGTCTTATCCACTTAAGATACTGCAAATTTTTGTAATCTGTTACTCATCTATACATTTTATGAGCTATTGAATAAAGATCTTTACTCTCTTGACTTATCATTTGTGTTGTGTGAGTTGTTGAAAAAGTCCTGTCCTGTCCCAAGCTTACGGTATTCTACATTTTCTTTTGTTGTAAGTTGTATTTTCCCAATGAGATCTTTAATCTCTGAAACGTGACCCGAAGTAGAGTATTCAGGTTTGTTTTCTGTATAGACTAAACAATCCTTAAAATGTATATAATAGTGTTTTTCTTTTAAATAAAGTGGTTTCTATAAATTTCTTAATGTGGTACCTAGTATGTTCGTGTTGCCGGTACTGTGTTCTTAAGTTATCATCAGAATGCAGAATTCTGACATGCTTTAGCCTGAGAGTAACATAAGTTAAATTTGAGTGTTATGGTTTCTATCTTGATGTCCCCAGAGCCTACTGTGCTCATAGGTGGGGCTTTTGAGAGGTGACTGGATCATGGGTGTGTGGCACTCACACTTGGACTAGTCCTCTACTGGCTTTATATCCGGGTGTAATCCCGGGGGTGAAGCCTGCTGGCAAGAGGTAGGTCACTGTGGACATGGTGTGGGGAAAGCTAAATAGATGGATGATGAGATAGACAGAGACAAATAGATCCCGCTCTCTCCCTTGATGGCTCACTCTGCGTCCTGACTGCCTTGCCGTGAGCTTTCTCCTCTGCCATGCCCCCCTGCCATGCTGGCTGCCTTGAAGGCAATCAACTATGGACTGAAACCTCTACCAACTCTGGGCCCAAATACACGTTCTGTTCTTTAACTGTGGGTGCCAGGTATTTTGTCCCAGCAGTGGGAAAGTGACTGAGATACTGGTCTTGTGAAAACATTATCTTCACTCAGAGGGAGACACTATGGCAAGCAAGCTAATAAAAGAGAGAACTTGGATTAGGATGGCCAAGGAGGCCAGCAAGCCAGCAAATAGGAAGCTCTACTCTTATGGTACAAAATACACCCTTTCTTCATGTGCTTAGTATAATTTGTATTTCTTATTTTTTTAAAAAAAGAGGCTTCACTTTAAAAACTATATATTCTTTTGTCGATTCTTAGTGACATCCTTTGCTTATGCTTCCCTGTAACGATTGTCACTTTACTGCTTTTCATCACTCAGTGCTCACATTTTTTTTTTTTTTTTTTTTTTTAGGTTTTTTGAGACAGGGTCTCGCTTTGTGGTTCAGGCTGGCCCTGAGCTCAGCCTCAAATCACAGCACAGCAATCCTCCTGCCTCTGCCTCCCGAGTGCTGGGATTACAGGCGTGAGCCACCACGCCCGGCACTGTGGTATGTGGTACTGATTGCTGCTGAGCGTGAGTCTCCTCGCCCAGTATTGTATGTGGTTACTAGGGAATCGAACCCGGGCTCTTGCGCTTGCAAGACAGGCGCCGGAACCACTGAGCTAACTCCCCGGCCCCCAGTGCTCACATTTTTACAGAGGCTGTTCACATTGATCTTGCTTGCACTTCTTTTACAGGTCTGTAAGTTTCATACTTATGCCTATCATTCTTTGCTTCCTTTCAGATTACTTTGTTTTCATCCATGGCTTCTAGGTTTAATTTCTGGGCTTTATGTGTCACTTAAAATCTACAATGCAGGTAGCCCTGTACAGTTTACCGTGTGCCCAGTTCTCTAATTCAGGGAGACCCTTCTCTGTCATGGAAATACCTAAGACACAGGTTTGTAGTCTAGCATTTGTTCAGAGAACAGAATTGAGACAAAAGATAATATAAATTTTTAGATTTCATTGGAAAAGTAATTTGTTATTAGAAAAAAAATACAGGTTCATTATACAAAACACATTTGGGAAAATAGTAATTTATTGAAAAAAATAGAATTATTTTATAAATAAATAGCTAATGTTCAGACTTAACAATGTATTACAAGGATTTTTCCACCTCATTACTATTCAGTGGATGCATAATATCACTGTTAATTATGCTATGATTTAATCACTCCCAAAGGAAATGGTTACTCTTAAGAAATGTTCCATACCCAACAAGAGCCATTTATTGATTTCCTTTGGTTAAAAAATACAGTTAGTAAAATAACCAGTTGTTTGAAGAAGTAAAATAATAGTTGTCTTTTTAAATATAGTCATAAATAAAGCATATATCTCATGTTTTGATTGAATCAAATGCTTACATCAGTTTTTTTTTGAAGTTTTTTATTTATTGGTTTTGTACCAGGAAAAAGCACAAGGTCCTGAGTTTGATACAAGTTTAACTCCGATTTTCTTTGTCTCCTTTCTGTCCTCATTTCTTCCACTTCTTTTTTTGTTTGTTTGTTTTCTATCGAACTCAGGACCTTGCACTTGCCGGGAAGGCGCTGTGCCACTTGGCTAAATCCCCAGCCCTCCTTGAAGTTTTTCTTTAATAGAATTAGTATTTCATATTCCTAAACAATATAGATGAGCCATCTGCATATTAATCTGAACATATGTTGTTATTAAAGGATACTGTTTTCATCAGGGTTTGGTTTGGTTTTGTTTGAGACGGGGTCTCGCTTTGTAGTTCAGGCTGGTCCTGAGCTCACTATGTAGCCCAGGTGAGCCTCGAACTCACAGCAATCCTCCTGCCTCTGCCTCCCGGGTGCTAAGATTACAGGCATGAGCCACCACGCCCGGCACTGTGGTATGTGGTTACCAGGATGGAACCCGGGACCTTGCTCTTGCAAGGCAGGCACCGGGACCACTGAGCTAAATCCCCAGCCCATTCATCAGTTTCTTAATTGGCATATTTTTTCTTCCATAGACTTTCAAACTTTATCTGTTAAAAAATATATATCTTTGGAAAAAGTATCCTGATTTTAAAGTAAGGATTTTATCTTTATCTGTTTTGGTTATATAAAGATTAAGTATGGAGCACTGCATTCATTGATCACTTGTTCAAATATGTGTGTGATTTTGTCATAATTTAGGTCATGAAAACAAGTAATAAAGATAAATTTGTGTTTTCTTACAAAATTTTAAATCCATTGAAAAGAAGTGCTTTTTTGTGCTTAAAATGTTTTCCTTTTTTTGTTTGTTCAAAGGAAGCATAAGCAAGTCTAGGAGATACAGATACGGGTAGACTTGGGTGACTTTGTGCCCTAAAGTAGCAGTCTTCGTAAAAGTTTTTAGCCATGTGTGGTCGTGCACACCTGTAATCCCAGAATTTGGGAGACTAAAGCAGAAGCCAGCTTGGACTATAGAAGGAGTTCAAGGCCAGCCTGCACTACAGAGAGAGATCCTATCTCAAAAAACAATTTTTTAACTAAGATTTTCTTTGTCTCCTTTCTGTCCTTATTTCTTCCACTTCAGTATTTTTTCCTCAACCCTTATAAGAAATCACGTTTTTCTCTAAGAAGTGCTCTGTCCCTTCTGAAGATGGCTTATGAGCCCCAAATTCTAACAACCTCCATGTTTCATTTCCTTGTGAAGTCTCATGCCTACCTACACAGTAAACTGTTTCCATTATCTTGCTCATCTTTCTTTTTTTGCTTATCTTTTAGCAGGTTAATTTGTAAGTCTCCAAAAATATTTTTCCTCCCCAACTGAGTAAATGAGAGAAATAATGAGGCCAATGTGGCAAAACATTTATAATTGTTAAAGCTGGGTGAAGTGTACAGGGGTGTTCTTTGAATTTTTTAATTCTTTCAATATAAAATTATTTTCAAAATGAACCGATTCTGTATTTACTGGTTAGCTCTGCTTTTTTATTTTCTATTTCTATTTCCAAAGTCAATACTTTTTTATTTCACAACTTTCTATGGATGCAGAAAATGAGGAATTTGAAAGACAGCTGACTTGGGGTTTGGACAAATGATATCTCTGTGTCTTAATTTCTTCTTCTGTAAAATACAGATAAATCTTTAAATTTTTGCTACATATATGGAGATGGGCATACAGTAAGTGAAGCAGAAAATCCAGGCATGGCAAGTTGGCTAGGAAGGTGTGACCTGTTAACTGTGACCAGGGCACATGTAGAACAGTTACCACGGCTCTGCATGCAGAACCAATCAAGCGTGTGTCTTGAGTTCTTCCTATGAGAACCTGAGCTGGCCTCTCACAGGATGACCTAGACTTGACATCGGCATGAGGAGCGCAAGGTCCAAAAATCCACCACTGCGCAGAGCCTCTGTGCTCTGTCGCACAGTGGTCTGGTCTCCCTCTGTAAATGGTGCTTCTTTTCCTACTCTTAGATGGCCCAAATTTGCTCTGCAGAGCACGTTTCTATTCCTGCCAGTGTAAAACCTCACTACCTTTTGCACGTGTCTTGCCCAGTTCTTTGCTCGGGACAGAAAGAACATAGAAACTACCTCTAGTAGTAATGCAGACAGTCAGTAAATGTTATCCCTATTCTTCCAAGACCAGTACCATTCACATTTCCCTGTGAAACCTTCCCTTGTCACCCCCTTGATAACCACTAAATTTGTATCACACTATAAATTTACAAAATGGCTTTCTCAGATATTATAGTAAGTAATTTATGAACATTCAAACTGCAAACCTTCATGGGTATGTACTGTAAGACTCACTCTGTCAGCTTACAAGCAAACCCGTCTTATGAATAATTTTCCCAGAACGGAACTCATTCCTAAGTCAAGGGCTTAGTTTTCTTTGAATTCCACTAATGACTTTATAGGTTAGGTTTGTTTGTTTTGCTTTTTGCCTTACAGTTGATATTAAATGAAGATAAAGGACTTAGGTAAGATTGCAGGGTTAATAGAAATACCACAGTGAGATCACAGGCTAACTTAGCCCCAAGTTGCATTTTTTATGTTATACTATGATTTGATATTTTCCCTGCTAAAAAGTATTTTTTGTTTTTCCCTTTTATTTGCTTGATTTTTGTTTTTTGGTTTTGAGTTTTTGTTTTGGAGACAAGGTCTTGCTATGTTACCCAGACTGGCCTCAAACTCTTGTGCCTAGGTGATCCACTTGCCCCAGCCTCTTGAGTAGCTTGGGACTACAGACATATATTACTATTCCCTGCTTTAAGTGCTTTTTAAATAGTGGCAAAGTACATATGGCATAAAAATTTACTGTCTGTATTATTACTTTTCTCATTGCTGAGACAAAATGTCTGACACTCTAAAGGAGAAGAGGTTTATTTTGCTCATAGTTTGTAGAGATTTCATCCCATGCTGGGCTGGCTTCAAGGCTGGAGCACAGCAGACAGGCATGGCAGGGGAGAAACAATGCGGAAAGCAGGGCAGGGAGTGCACAGTAGCCCTCCTTCGTCCCTTGTATGCAGGCTACCTGCCCCCTGGGATGGGTGTAGCACTCACACCCTTAATCCTATCCAGAACTAAACCCAAGTGATCATTGGACTGATTTAGTAATCACACTCTTTGATTCCATACACTCTAGATCCAGCCACCTCTGCAAAGTAGCCCCCGTGGTTGCAGGAAGTTTTGAGGGGACATGTAAGCCATACACCATTTTAAGTCATTTGAAGTGTACAGTACAGTGGTATCAACTCTTGGGTTAGCTTTGCCCATTCCTTGTGGCTTTCTTCAGATATTCCATGTTCCATGCTCCTAGCTCCTATGACTTTCTGGGGTCTCCACTGCATTTTGAGCTTCATAATCACAACTTTGGCCTTTTTCTAAAGTCAGACTGGAAGCCTCCTAGATCCAACAGCTTTTGTATTCCACATGCCTATAAAACCAGAACATGGATGATGCCTAAGTACGTCATCCATCTGAGTACTAATGGATCCCTCTGCATCTTGCTGACAGTTTCAGAAGCCTCTAAACACCTGGATGTTTGAACACTTTAAAACTGATCCTTGGGAATCAGTTGCCTAGGCAGCCTCTCTAACAGAGTGACCTGAGGCTCTCAAAGCCCCCTCAGCTCTGTACTGTTGGGCTTTCCATGGGTAGAGTCTCACATGTGTGCTCAATTCATTTTGTACCGTTCCAAATCACTTGGCTTCTTTTTAATGATAATCTTTTCAGCAATCAAGCTCTGCTCTGCTTCTCCTGTGCAGGCTCCAAATTTACTGTAGCTTCCTTTCTATCCAAATTCAAAACTTTTAAATCATTCACCTGGAATGTTAGTTATTAATTTGCAATGTAGAGCTGGCTAAACGCCCCAACAGTACCTAAGCTATAACCTGAACGTTGGGTTGCCTTGAAATTTCCTCCTTTAGATTATGGGGCAACAGCCCCACTCCCACAACTAAACTCTATCTAGTTACTTTCTCCTCACTGAGACACAATAGCTGACACCCACAAGTTAAAGGAGGAGAGGATTGTTTTGGCTAACTGATTGTAGAGGGTTTAGTCCATAGTTGACTCCAAGACAGGGCAGCATGGCAGAGGAACATGGCCAGAGAGAAGGAGCTCATGGCCTGGCACTGGGAAGCAGAGGGTTCAAAGGAGGAAAGAAAGAGGTTGGTCTTTTCAAGCTATGTCCTCAGAGACTCACCTTGTCCAGTCAGGCTTCACCTCCCAAATCACATTCAGCTATGATCTCATCTAGTGAGCTAATCCACTGATGAGAATCACATGTCCACAAGCCAGTCACCTTCCCAAAAGCCCCACCTATGAGTGCCTGAGGCTTGCGGGGAGGGTACATCTAGATACAAACCATAATACCTCATATTTCCAAGAAGAAAGGATATGCTCCAAGCAGTCTAAATCTACTTTAAGCTAGGGCATCCCTAGGAGATAAACTTGATGAATCAAACCCATGTCTGAGTAAACTGTGTCTAAGTAAATGCCTCTAGCACATTTCGGAGTGGGGTAGAATGATATTGACTCCCACGTAAATAGCTGGACACAGCCTGAAAAGAGAAGTTGCTCGGTATACTAAATGATTTCCTTCTCTGTGTCTGCTAAAACAACACTGACAAATCCTTCTCAGCATGCAAGGTCTGTGGAGACAGTAACACACAACCTTAAAGGTTCTCTCTTACTTGCTTGGCTTTTAACTCTGTAATTTATAACTTCAGCGTTCTCGAACTTTCTTTATATAGTAAATAAAATTTCTCATACTGGCTTGTGTTTCTTTTCTTTTCAGTACCGATGCTAGACAAGTACTCTACCATTGAGCTATACCTCCAACCTCCAGTTAACTCATTTTTCAATTTTCAAATTTCAAAACAGGAAATACAGAGAAATAACTACAGTGTTTAGAATGCTTGGAGAACTATTGTACTGCGAGGTTTTTTAACTGAAGAACATTCTCCCAAAATATGAATTGGCTCACACTTTCTGCTGCCTATCCCCAAACCACCCCTCTCTCTCTCGCTCCTTTTCCTTCTGCAGGGTTTGCTTTCTGTGACAGATACTACATATGCCAGATTCTCTTCCTGTGTCCTTACAGGTAGGACTGGCCATGTGACCTACCTGGTCACAGGAGTCCCTCGGCAGGACTCTTCCCCAGGGCTGCTGAAAACATCTTCCATGCTAATGAAAGCAAGAGATATCAGGGAGAGCTTTCTTTTCCACCTCTTCCTTCCTTCTGGTAATTTCATAGGGATTTCATTTCATGGGAACTGGAAGTCATATTGCAGCCATGAAGCAATGTGCAAAAGCACCTGTTCTTAAGATGACAGTGTACTGGCAAGGAAAAATCCTTGATTGCTGATGACACATTTGGTGTGGGCCATGGACCTCTAAATGCCTGTTCAGGTAAGACAACACAACTTCCTGTTGGATGTGCCACCTTTTTTTGACATTGTTATTTGAAAATGAATGCATCTTAACTGACTCAATGAGATTTTAAACAGTGTGGGAGGACAATATTTTATACCAATTGTTTGCTAATTTTCATTCAGATATGGGAGGGGGGACATAAACATAAGAGAAAATCCTTGCAGAGAAAGAGATCTGCCAATTTAGACTCCCTTTAGACTTTCTGACAGGGTCAGGAAGAATTGTTCAAATGTACAAGAAAAAATACCCTGTGAATGAAAATATACAGATCAGGATAAGTTTTTGCTTATATTTATTGACACCATTATCAGAATACAACCTAGAAATAAGTGCTTTAAATTTTAGGGACAAAGATTAGGTTACCAATCACAATTAGTCAAAGTTTTACTGAAGGATTCCAATTCAAATGTGCCCTTTATTCTGCTTATGGGGGAATTTTAAATTGTCCTATTTGAAATGTAAATTTTCCAGACGGCAAGTAGAATTTGTACAAAAAGTAGCTTTGAAGTGCTTTGTTTCTGTCTTTTTTGGCGGTACAGGGGTTCAACTCAGGCCATTGTTCTTCTACCACGGAGCTAAATCCCCAGCTCTGAAGTGGCTTCTTTAATACCTGAAACAATCCAGATATCTGTTATTTTACTTAATAAATCTTAGCCATTTGCTGATAAACGTTTGTTATCCACAAGTACACATAATAAACAAATCTATTGTTTATACCTAGTATTTTGTGAGAAAACTGTATTAAAAGGTTATTGTAACGCATGTAGGAGTCACACGTACAATTTACAGATTTAGAATATTCTCTACTTAACCTAATGAGAATGGATAGTACACCCTATGCTGCATCTTTGGATCTTCAGTCTGAGCGCTCCTATGTCATGTAAAACCACGATCAAGTTAATTTGTTACACTTTTCTCTTATAAACTTCTCTTGTTAAAGAACATTTAGGGGCTGGGGATTTAGCTCAGTGGTTCTGGCCCCTGCCTTGCAAGCGCATAAGGCCCAGGTTCAACCCCCGGTAACCACATATAAGCTGAGGCAGGAGGTTTCCTGTGAGTTCAAGGCCTGAGCTCAGGGCCAGCCTCCTGAACTACAAAGTGAGACCTTATCTCAAAAAAAAAAAAAAAAAAAAAAAGCAGTGTGCTATAATTTTTAGGGTGGGTGGGAAAGAGATCAAATTACACCTTTTTTCATGCCCTCAGCTGTTACAAATTGATGGTGGTGCCACAAGCAATTGTGCGTAGAGGCCAAGGATAAAGGATACTGAAAAACGTCCTACAATGCACGGGACAGCCTTCACAACAAAGACTGCCCTCCCCAAAATGTCACCGGGGCCAGGGTTGAGAAACTGTTTGACACTAAGCACCTTAAAATTCTGTACAAAGCAAGCCAGGTGTGGTGGTACAGGTCTATAATCCTAGTTACTCAAGAGGCTGAGGGAGGAAGATTGCGGGTTTGAAGTCAGCCAGGCAATTCAGCAAGATCCTACCTCAAAATAAAAAAGTCTGGCTAGTCATGGTGGTATATTCCTATAATTGTACTGCTTTGGAAGGCTGAGACAGGAGGATCCCAAATGTGAGCCCAACCTGGGCAATTTAGTGTCTTAATGAGATCTTGTGTCAAATAATTTCTTAAAAGAGCTTGAGGATATAGCTTATTGTGAAGGTCCTAAGTTCAACTACCAAGACTGAAGAAAAATTGTTTTTAGATAACTTATGTGGTAATGTGAGAAAATATTTTCATTTGAAAATATAAGATGATATGAAACTTTATTCACAGCATGATTATCATATGGTAAGAAAAGAAGTCAAACAAAATGCTATGAATTGGGATAATCAAAGCTTTTTCCCTAGAAATTCTATTTCTAAGAGTTGATCCTAAGGAGGAAGGGGACTATAAAGAGATTTGAAAAGTGTTAAATAAACCTTAATGATTTTTAGTAAAAAAAAGTAGAAATAAGCCAGGCATGGTGGCACATGCCTCCAGCCCAGAACTAAGGGAGGCTGAAGCAGGAGGACCACAAGTTCAAGCCCACTGATATGACTTACATTCAGATGTCCCCCCAAAGCCTCATGTGTTTATAGGTGGGGTTTTTCTGAGGAGGCTAGATGTAGGGTTTAGGAATATGGATTAAGGGTGTGTGGTAACTAAATTAGTTTACGGATTGGTTTAGCATATTTCTGAGGGTGGATATTAGGAAGCCCATGCTGGGTGTGTGTGGTGCCAACAAATAGCGTGTAGCTTGGGTGGGATGAAAAGAAAACAAAAGCTTGCTGCTGCTATCCTTTCATTTGTCTTCCCTGCCATGGACTGTTTCTCCTCTGTGATGCTCCACTGCCATGCTGCCCAGCCTTGGAGCCAGCCAACTATCAACTGAAACCTCTACAGATTTTCAATCAAAGTTAATCTTTCCTCCCTTACTTTTTGAGTATTGAGTATTTTGTCCTAACAACAAGAGGAGAAGTAACTAAGACACCGACCCTGGGTAACTTAGTGACTTAGTAAGACCCTGCTTGAAAATTTTTGAAGAGGGGAACAAGGGATATAATTCAGTGCAAAGGCTGTGAGTTCAGTCCACAGAAATTCAAACAACCAAACAAGTGGAAACAACCCAAATGTTCAACTCAAATAGAGATACTAGTAAAAATCAATACTATAATACAATGAAAAAGTAAATATCTGGTAAAGTAATGTTAAAACATGTTTAGACAGATGGCAACATGTTCACAGTACATTAAGTGAAAAAAAATACAGATTGGGGTGAAGATATGGCTTAGTGTACTTGCTTAGCTTGTGCCAAGCTCTGGATTCCATCTTTCGCCTGTTTAAAACAAAAAAAGATGGGTACATGTCTAAATTTCCTTAAAAGGAAAGGTATAAATCTGTATGCATTTGGTCTAAATGTACATACATACAAGTTTGAAAGGATATTGTCCCTAATTGTAGCTGATTATCTGAGTGGTAGGACTATTAGGAAGATTTTGTTGTTGTTGTTGTTCATAGCTGTTACTCATTTGTTTTTCTGTAATTTTTATATTTTTCTAGTAAGCATGAATTACCTGTATTTTAAAAACAATGTACATTACAATTTTAGTAATGCCTACTGAGTAGAACTACAGCTCTCATTTTCTTTTTACATATCTTGCTTCCTGTAATTTCCCAATTGGCTTCGCTTCTTTCACTTGGAAAGAGATAAAAAAGGTACCATCGAGACAATATCCTCTTGAGAAGAAATATCTAGGGTTAGTCACTTCACTTGTTTAAAATATCTGACTCAGCATAGACTAGATTATGTTGTGGCAAATCAACCCAAGGAACAAAGATGTGTTTCCCACTCATAATACAAGCCAATTACAGGGCTTATCTCACAGTTCTGTACACTAGATGATCAAAAACTTAGTCTGCGGATCAGCCACCACTTCACATTGCCACATGCTATGCCAGAAGGAAAATGAACTCTGTGAAGCTGCACATCAGCAACAAAATGCTCCAGCCTGAAAAATTACAATCATGACACAATAACCACAATTAGTCACATGTCCCTATCCAACCAGGGGGGGGCCAGGAAGTGGGTAATATTTAGGTTATATTTAGTAAATGGTGCCAAGTAGTCCAGCTCAGACTACAATAAGCAAATATTGCAAGAAGTATGAGGAGCTATGAACAAAACCATAACTGCAGTGATCATATTCCTGACATCACCCCAATCTGCAGCCAGCTTTATTTTATTAGATGGATTCTGAATATAGTGGCACATGCCAGTACTTGGGAGGCTGAAACAAGAGAATCACAAGTTCAGGGCCAGACTGGGTAATTTAGAGACTATCTCACAATAAAAAAAGATAAAATGGGCCACTGATTCAGCTCAGTGGTTCCTCTTGCAAGTGCAAGGGTTTGGGTTCAATCTCCAGTAACCACATACAATGCCAGGCACGGTGGCTCACACCTGTAATCCCAGCCCTTGGGGGAGGCAGAGGCAGGAGGATTGCTGTGAGTTTGAGGCTGAGCTCAGGGCCAGCCTGAACTACAAAGCGAGACCCTGTCTCAAAATTTAAAAAAATAAAAATAAAAAATTTTTTAAAAAGATAGAAGGCTAAGGATGTAGCTCAGCAGTCCTTGGATTTGAGCCCAGGACCAGAGCAATAAGAATAAGACGGGGGGGGGGTGGAGAAAGAAAGGAAGGAAGGAAGGAAAGAAAAAAGAAGAAAAGAAAGAGTGAGAGAAAGAGAGAAAGAAAGAAAAGAAATAAAAAGAAAGAAAGAAAGATAGATAGATTGATTCATGGATGTGTCAGATGGAGACCAAAAGCCCCAAGCAGAATAGGACATGCTGAGTGTGAAATCGGAGCATTTGCTGATGGTGTGTGGCAAAAAACAGAGCACACAACACACACACAGGTGGCAGTGTTTCACACTTACTCAGGATCTATCTACTCAGTGAAACAATGGGAATGTAACTGTTTTTTCTGTCTTTCATTCTGATTTACCTTACAAGCTTATACAGCCCAGAGAGAAGAGGGGACACGACTAAGTACAATTGGTTAACCTCGATTCTATCTCAGACAGAATTTACTATAATGCAAAATGTCTTTGTAAGTAAATCATTTCTTTTTTTTTTTTTTTAGGTTTTTTTGAGACAGGTTCTCGCTTTGTGGTTCAGGCTGGCCCTGAGCTCAGCCTCAAACTCACAT
>PVIR01040346.1:0-13392 GCA_004026965.1 Petromus typicus | reverse complement strand
TTACCACATAACAATACTGGGTGTGGAGACCCACACCCAGCAGCAACCAGTACCACATACCACAGTGCCGGGCGTGGTGGCTCACGCCTGTAATCCCAGCACTCGGGAGGCAGAGGCAGGAGGATTGTGATGTGAGTTTGAGGCTGAGCTCAGGGCCAGCCTGAACCACAAAGCGAGACCCTGTCTCAAAACCCCCCCCAAAAAAAAAAAAAAAAAAAATCCCTCCCAAACCAAACCAAACAAAAAACTATTTTGAATTACTTTGGGTTGTTTAAACATTGCTTAGGTGCTTGTCAATACCCAAACTAGGTAATTGTTTTACTGTAAGCTAAGCAGATTTACATACTTCACTCATTACTACATTGAATATGGTAACCTCTAATTTAAAATTATTTAAAGTCTATGTAAAATATGATAACCAACTATCCCTTTTGTTTTCTCTGAGAGCAAATGAAGAAGTGAATTTAAATTGTTAGATCATTCCAGGCCTTTATGATTTTCTTTTAAGCCTTTATGATAGAACATTTTAAAACATTGAAATGGTTATGGACTCCTTCTTGAACAGATTGGTCCGACATTTTGGCGTAATGACTTAGATTACCTATAGATTTATTCAGCATATACAGAAGTTACTTGTTTAATAAGTAATGGATAAACTAATAAATGCTATGAGCTAGAACTTCGTAGAATTTGTCAGATGTAGGATATGTTATAGATGAGGTCCTGGTCTCAGGAAAAGACGTAAACACATGAAAATAATATTCTACTAACACATTTGGAGTAATGACTTAGGCTACCTATAGATTTGTATCTTAAAGATTCAACTATCTCTCAAATTCCGACACTGAGGTCCGGGCTGTAAGCACATGAACTTTATTTTAGACAGGATCTTACTTTTGTAGTTTCGGCTGCCCCTGAGCTCAGCCTTGAAATCATAGCAGTCCTCCTGCCTCTGCCTCCCAAGTGTTGGGATTACAGGTGTGAGCCACCACACCCTGCATTGTGGTGTGTGGTACTGATTGCTGGTGGGCGTGAGTCTCCACGCCCAGCATTGTTATATGTGGTTACTGGGGACTGAATCCCAGCCCTGCGCTTGCAAGGCAGGTGCCGGAACCACTGAGCTAAATCCTCGGCTCAGCACATGAACTTTTGAGGGACAGCCCACAACTAAAATTTCTTCCTTTTCACCTTCTGTTTTCTCTTAAAACATTGTCTGTGGTAACTCTTTGTTCTTGGACTCCTTCTGGTTTAGTCTTTTTTCCTAAAGAAGTGATTTTAAATTTTATTCCACTTCTATCTTAAGTGTTGTCATCTCATTTCTGAGATTTTGTAACTCTGAATGTTTTGTTTTCAAATACTACGCTACTGGTTTACTATTTTGTGTGTTTTTGGTGTGCTTTTCTACCTTGTATTTTCCTATAGTTTCCAAAAACATGGTCACTCATTTGTTTGTTATGTAGGTGCTTCCTGTGTTGTTGTTTATTTTTGGTTTTGTTATCTATTTGTTCTATCTTTACGTGAGGATTCAAACTTCCAAAAACTATGCCCTTCCTGCTGTCATTGTAGAATTTCCTAATTGTTATCATCTTGATGCATATTTAACAAAACAGATTTTCTTTAAAAATCATCTCCACAGAGGAAAAGAAATTGGGGTACAGAATACCTATCCTTTCCGGAGAAGAGGCCACTGCAGTCCCAAAGAACGGATCTCAGGACAGTGGGAGCAGCTGCCTCCCTCTCTGAAGCTTGGCTTAAATGTGGAGAAGGATTTCAGGATACTCCTGGGAGTCAGGTAAAGGAGTCATAGAATTGTTTTCCCTAAATGCACACAGATGAAACTTAAAATTCCTGAGGCCATTGTAATTATTTTTCTTTGGAATTCTGTTTCTTCTTTTCTTTCAGAATACTATAATTGGTATGGTATTTTTTTCTCATTCCTTAAATTCCTTTAATAATTGTGGCAAGTTAGTATTCACCTCTTTATACCACATAGAAGAACCTTTCTACTTTTGTAAATGAAGCATATATATTGAGAATGTTCTCAGAAGATGAAATCATTTAGCATACTTCTTTTTTTTTACAGAACAAATATATTTATGGAATATTTATATATTCAGAATCTTTTGGCTATGAAATTCTGTTTAATTTTTGTAAATGTGATAACTTAAACTCTAAAGCATGTGGGTACAAGTAGTTATTAGGACCTTATAAGTGATCAGAGTCATAGATGAACAGTCATAGCTGAACAGTTAGTAACACTGAATGTTTTGATCAATTGGCTTTCTGTTTGGAATCTGGAAAAATATAAAACTAAATTTGCAAGTATATAAAGAGTGTGACTACATTGGTGAATGTAAGTAAAGGAAATCAGAAATGTGTTAACGAGAATGTAGTTTAAGACTAAGTATTTTATAAAATATTTGTTGTTAAATCAATTTTTATTTTATCTTCAGTCATTCACGGCTGCAAAGCCAACTGTTACAGGAAAGAAACTTGAATTTTTTTCAAGACCAAAAAAAGGTAATATTATTTTATTTCTTAACAGAAATGGTATATGACTACGTATGTGTGCAAGTATGTATGTGTTTTATTTAGCTTTTTAAAAGTTACATGGTTTGAGACTGTACTTATAGTTGTAAAATTGTAAAGTTGTATAGTTGTATCAAAATAATGTAAAAAAATATTTTTGAGAATACTTTCTCTCATATCTGTCATTATCTACTCTACTCTTCCTATCCCCTGTGGGTAATTATTAACATTTTTTGTGTGTCAGTACTGGGTTCATTTTTATCCTAGAATCTAGTAGGTTAGTTTAGGTTCATAACTCCAGGGTTTACCCAAAAAAGCCCTTGGTTTGACCATTAGCACTGGAAAAAAAATTCATTTGGAAAATAAACTTATGACCTATGCTTTAGGAATTGTATCACTTTAGGCTATGAGATTCTTACCTCATGAGTTTGTAAGGGAAGATTTCTAGCTGCAAATACTAGGAAACTTTCTGTACACTAAAAGTTGAACTTATCTTCTGTAGCAAGACTCGCAGAGATCCCTGCTTATTCTGAGCTCTGCAACCTTGTGTGGTGGTAGCTGTTATGTGTTGTGAGTAGCTGAATTCTCTGGAAGAGATGGGTGCTAAGGACTTATCACAAGTGAACTTTGCTTTTCTTTGAGAAGAAATAACCTCCATGACGACTTTGGTCAGAACCTTTATATGTAGTCACTCTACTAAAGAACAATTTAGTGAAATTAGGGATTTTTTTACACTACTATGTTGCTGCCAGTGAAATTTGGATTAGCAGTAATGGAAAAGATTATACACTGTCAGTCAAATACCCCATGGGTTTGAATGAAGAGTGGGGACTTGAGACTGATGGATTTCATGATGTCATGACTGTGATCTTGGGGAGGCAGGCAAACCATGCGGAGCCTGTTTCTGTATCTGGAAGATGGGCATAAAAGTGTGTGCTTCACTAGTTCTTCTGAATATGATAACAAATAAAGTGGTTCAAATGCTTATTGTTAGTAGATGTTTAATTGATGACAGCAATTGCAGTTACCTTTGTCAGCCAAAAGAACTACAGTTTGTGAGACCCTGCCCAAAGTTCTGTGGAGTAGAATAATTTTATGAGGTTAAGAAACTAAACATCCTAAGCCATATTATGATTTCACTAATACTTGAGAGGGTTCTGTATGCAAATGAATAAAGTACCCCAAGATGTTACTTGATAATTCATAAAACATCGGCTTGTAGAATAAGCTGGAACACATCTTTTTGTAATGTGGTAATTTTCTGAGGGAACTGCAAAGTTTTACTTTTTTTCTTAGAAGTGCCAAATTCTGATTTTTAAAAATGTGATTTTAATATATGGGAAAACATTTTTTTTTAAGACAGAGTCTTGCTTTGTAGTTCAGGCTGGCCTTGAGCTCACTGTGTAGCCCACGCCAGCCTCAAACTCACAGCAATCCTCCTGTTTCTGTCTCCTGAGTATTGGGATTACAGGTGTGAGCCACCACGCACACCATTGTGGTATGTGGTACTGACTGCTGGTGGATGTGAGTCACTGTGCTCAGCCTTGTAGTTTTTGGTTACTGGGGTTTGAACTAGGGACTTATGCTTGGAAGGCAGGCACTGGAACCACTGAACTAAATCCCTGGCCTGAAAACTATTTTTTTGCTTTAGATAAATTAACATATATTTTTTCCTAAGATTTTAAAAACCTAGTAAATTCAGCTTTGACAGAGAGAAAAACATTTTAAATACATTAATTATTTTATATTTGACTATAAAAGGATATTTTGGTATGATTTCTCTTTGCCTGTTGACAGTTAATACACAGTACCGTACTTTTGACTTTATAGAATGATCAATTTATTTTCAAAGACCGATTAGGCATATAGCATATGCAGAAAGTATTAAAATATTGCTAATAAAGGGCTACCAATAAAAAAGAGGAGGAATGGTATTTCTGTTTCACTTTTATTCATTTTTAAATTTTTTTTTTTTTAATTGAGACAGGGTCTCACTCTGTTATTCAGGCTGGCTTTGACTCATTTTGTAGCTTCAAACTCATGACAATCCTCCTGCCTCTGCCTCCTGAGTGCTATGAGTATAGGCATGTGCCACCAAAGCCAGCTCTGGTTCACTTTTAGAACAGTAGCTCCTTGAGCTGGGCCTGTTGGCAGATGCCTTAATCCCTGCACTAGAGAGGTTGAGGCAGGTGGAGGCCAGCCTTGGATACTTAAAGAGCTCAAAGCCAGCCTGAACTATATAGTCAGATGTTGTCTCAAAAACAAACAAAAGAAAGAAACACCCCCCCAAACAAGAACAAAACAGTGAAACAATAGTAGCTCCTAAAGTGTTTGATAGGCTCTTGATAAAAATTCCAAGACAAAAATTTTAAGAGACCACTTTAAACTGAAGAAGTACTATTTTATTTTAGTTTTTTTTAGTTTTTTTGAGACAGGGTCCCACTTTGTAGTTCAGACTGGCCCCAAACACAATACATATCCCAAGCCAGCCTCAAACTCTCGGCAATCCTCCTGCCTCTGCCTCCCAAGAGGAAGTACTATTTTTATGAAAGCTAGGAAGCAGAAGGGGAAATATGTTTTTGTAAGTATGCATTGGGTCAGATGCTCAGCTCCGTTTTTTTTTGTTTCCTCATCAGTAAGCCATGGATAAGAGAAAGCTGAAAAGAGTGAGTTAATAAAGGAAATGGGAAGGAATAAGATAAGCTAGCACATGAATGTTGGCAAAGGTTCTTGCCAGAGGCTCAAGGAAGAAAAAGATAAATACTGAAGATGAAGAGTCTGGAACACTTGTAGATAGTGATTTTCTTTAAAAGGGAGAACTTAAAAACAAAGACAGAAAGGAAGGAAGGAAGAAAATATTTACCAAACAATGAAAGAAGAAAGAAGAAAAGGAATTTGTGTTTGTTTAGTTCCCCCACCCCCCACTTGGAAATCTTTGTCGATTCAGGTCAGAAACTTCCTGCCCTTTGAGTTCATTGTTAGGATTTTAATATTTGTTGTTCTTCTTTTTTAGATCTTTGCCTGCTTAAGGATAGAACCCTTTCTTGCTCATCTTTTTTCCTAAATGTATGGCTCCAGGAGCTGCCATAATAAATCACACAAATTAGTTGGCTTAATTAATAAAAACTTACTGTCTCACTGGAGACCAGATGTCCAAAATGAAGGCATTGGCAGGGTTTGTTCCTTCAAAGGGCTATGAGGGAAGGATCCAGACGTCTGCCTTGGCTTGTCACTGGCTGTCTTCATACTGTCTTCCCTCTGTGCATATCTGTGTCTGTTCCAGCTTCCTATCTTATAAGAACACCAGGCATCTAGGATTAAGTCCTATCCTAAAAACCTCAGTTTAACTCAGTTACCTCATAAAGACCCTATTTCCAGACAGTTTCAGAGGTATGAATAAATTCAACAAATGCATTTTTTGGGGGGTGCCCCATTCAGTTCGTAATATCACCTGCCAGCACAGTGCCAGGTACAGGGTGAGTGCTCAGAAATGTTTATAAATGCATAGTAACTGATAGCATAGTCGGCTGATATCCTTCCTACAAATACTGGGATGGGCCTTAATCTCAAGAACCCTCATTTTCAGAAAACAAGTAAAATGAGTTGCTCTCTAAAACATTTATGCTAGTGGTTTAACTACATTGTGTAGTTAGGTGCTTATACTTCATAGGTTTATAAATCTAGGTTCTAGACTCTGAGAATAGCTATTAATTGTCTTGTGTCTTAATAGATGGTATATAAATACCTGACAGTTAGATCTCTCCTAAGAGTTGCATACTAAGCTAGTGGTGAGATTGCAGGTTTTAGGCTTTCTTATGACCTTTACTTCATGGTTCAGAATACAGACTCAGAAGGTTTGCATGAATGTGAATCTAAACCACAGCTGCTGAGCAAATAAAGGAAGCATTGTAATAGCTTAGCACTTAACAGCTGTGAAAGTTGACACATTCACCTAAATAAAAAAAGTGTGGTCAAAATTAAAATTATACAGACAGTGTAAAATCTATAAAAATAAAGAGACAATTGGGGCCGGGGATATAGCTCAGTGGTTCCGGCGCCTGTCTTGCAAGTGCAAGGACCCAGGTTCAATCCCAGGTAACCACATAACAATACTGGGTGTGGAGACTCACCCCAGCGGCAACCAGTACCACATACCAGTGCCGGGCGTGGTGGCTCACGCCTGTAATTCCAGCACTCGGGAGGCAGAGGCAGGAGGATTGCTGTGATGTGAGTTTGAGGCTGAGCTCAGGGCCAGCCTGAACCACAAAGTGAGACCCTGTCTCAAAAAACCTTAAAAAAAAAAATAAATAAATAAAGAGACAACTTATAGTGCAAAGGCTGACCTTTTTGACAGAGAACAATTAGAAACTAATATAGGGAGAAAAGATAACTATTATAAAAATAAAGAATAGAATACAGGAAAGCAAATGTAAGTGATTTCCAAACATATGAAAAGATCTCAGCCTCACCTATAATACAAAGACACAATTAAATTGGATTGAGATTTTTTTTCATTGGATCATCAGCTCTAAATGTGTGTCTTGGTTTTTTCTAGTTTTTTTTTTTTAGGTTTTTTTAGACAGAGTCTTGCTTTGTAGTTCAGGCTGGCCCTGAGTTTAGCCTCAAACTCACATCACAGCAATCCTCCTGCCTCTACCTCCCGAGTGCTGGGATAACAGGCGTGAACCACCACGCCCGGCACTGTGATATGTGGTACTGATTGCTGCTGGGCGTGAGTCTGAACACCGAGCATGATATGTGGTTAACTGGGGATCGAACCGGGTCCTTGTGCTTGCAAGACAGGTGCCAGAACCACTGAGCCAAATCCCCGGCCCTCTAGTTTTAACTAGTGATTTTTAACAGTCTCTTCATTTAGGTTCATGTCTTTTAATTTCTTCTAGATATTTAAAGTTTTGTTTTGAACCTTGTTATCTTTACTCAAGTTTATTATTGGTAGTATTTTGAGTTAATTTCTTTAATTTTCTATGAATTACTTTTGTAATCTACAGGTTGTGATAACTTTACAGTGGTACCGTAGTTAATGCGTGTTTTTGTTTGCAGAGAGTTTGGCTCACAAACAAGCATTTGGAAACATTTTGTTTCTGTTTGCAAACTGCATTGGGTGAGAACCATGACTGGTCATCTTTCCCACACAAGTGCGAATGTGGCCATCTTTTCCAAAATCGTACAATAAACTAAGTTTGTGAACTGAGGTACCACTTTATTTCCTTTTTTGTTTACTTTCACATACATGGTAAGAGTGATAATGTCGTTTGTACACAGGTTTATGACTTAGTATTTTAGCTATTGAAATAGACATGGATTATTATTCTATTCTGAATATTTTAGTTTTTCTTTTACATCTTAAAGGATAGGCCAGTTCAGTAGATGTTTGTGGCACAAATTCAATGTTCAGCAAACATTATTTTGTACTTTTGTGTCTTGGTAAGGATGTTTTCCTAAATATCATCTTGTCAGTGAATCTTCATTTCCTCTACCATAAAGTGGAACATTTATTTTTTTGTGGCAGTATTATGCCTTGACATACTAATTTTTCTTTTTATGATTAGTGTTTCTTTTTAGGTCAGACATTTTTTTAGGGTATGGGTTTTTTTTTTCCTCATTATTTAATATATCTGAGTTCTAGAAATATGTATTGAATTAAACTGTTTACCTTTTGAACCTGTTTTGTTTAAAACATGAATTATGAATAAGTAGGTACCTCTTGCAATATATAAAATATACTTTGAAATTTTGAAATATGTCATTTCTATAGCAGGATAAGATTCATATGTGTATGTCTATATGTTATACTCAACATTATAGCTATAATTATTAATATAAAACATGATTTTCATTAGTTATGTATTTCTCTTCTGATCATTATCAGAGAAGTTTGCTGTTGCCTTCTAATTCTGCCACGTGTAGTAGCTCCATTCCTTCTACCTCTTGGGATGACTAAAATAACTACAGTAACACCAAATGCTAGTGAAGTTGTAGAGAGACTGAATCACTAACACATCACTGGGAGACTGCAAAATGCTATAGCCTCTCTGGAAAACAGTTTGGCAGGTGTGTTCTATACTGTGTGGGGTCCTCCTCCCCTGTCGCATAGACTGACAAGTACCATACCTCCCACCACTTCTACTCCTAGGCTTTTATCTCAGAAGGTGAAAATCACATTTTCATAAAGTCTTACCTGGGTGTGGTGTTACATACCTATAATCCCAGCACTCTGGAGGGGAAGGCTAAGACAGGAGGATTACTGTCAGTTCAAGGGCGGCCTGGACTACATATTGAGTCTCAAAGCATAAAAAGAAAAACAAAAATAACCAAAAGTCTGATACATGATCAGTCACTTTATTCATAATAGCCCGACTTGGAAGCAAAACAGATATCCTTCAGTAGGTGAATGATTAAACAGCGATGCACACGATAACTTGAATGAATGTTCAATAAATTGTACGGAGTGAAAAAATCCTCAGGTATTACATATTTTGATTTCCTTTAACATTCTTGAAATAATAAATAGAAATGCAAAACTGATTAGTGTTTGCCTAGAGTCAGATGTGTATATTTATATGTATGTGGCTGTAGAAAATAATACAAAGCATTTTTTGTGCATAAGATTGTTCTGCACTTGCCTGTATCAGTGTCTGTATCCTGACTGTAATAACTACACTATATTTCTGAGATGACACCATTGGTGGAACTTGGTGAAGGATACAAGAACTCTTTATTTGTTAAAATTACATGTGAATTTACTGTTGTCGCTAAATAAAAAGTTTTTAAAATATAAAAGGGGCCCGGGATTTAGCTCAGTGGTTCTGGCACCTGTCTTGCAAGTGCAAGGTCCTGGGTTCAATCCCCGGTAACCACATACCACAGGCATGGAGACTCATGCCCACCAGCCATCAGTACCACATACCACAGTGCTAGGCGGGCGTGGTGGCTCACACCTGTAATCCCAGTACTCTGGAGGCAAAGGCAGGATTGCTGAGTTTGAGGCTGAGTTCAGGACCAGCCTAAGCTACAAAGTGAGACCTTGTCTCAAAAACTGAAAAAAAAAAAGAAAATAGAAGTTTGTTCCTAAGTATTTAAAACGCTCTGCTACTATTGGGGCTCTCAGCATGGCCAAGAAAGCACACAGAGTGTTTCTGATATTCGTATGTATTCATTTTGTGGTTTGCTTTGTGTTTTTTTCTTTCAGCTTCATTAAATGTTATAGGAAATTATAGTTCTATAGTTGTTATTTCAAGTCTTATTTTTTCACTTCATTTTTGTTCATTGTTTTTTCTTTTGTAACTTAACTAGTTCTACTTATTTTGTTTCCTATAGTTCATTCCTATAGTTTAATTCAAATAATGTATTTATTTTTTGCGATACTGGGCATCAAATGTAGACCTTGAGCTTGTGAGACAGGTGCCAGAACCACTGAGCCAAATCCCTAGCAATTCAGAGAATTCTTGCAAGACTATATATGAAAGATTAGACAGAAAAATTGGACATGTAACATTGTTTTCACTGTCTTCAGAGTATATTTCTTGTGACTTTGGCAAATATACATAAAATCTCATTACGATAAATAATAACTTTTTTTTCTCTAACAGAAACTGCCATATATAAGAGTACAAGTGAGCTGACAGATATAACGTGGAGTTCCAGTGGAAGTGATCTGTCAGATGAAGATAAGATACTTTCTAAATCACAGAAAGATAATGCACGTGGCTCTAGAATAGACAAGTTTCGTAACAGGAATATTTTAGGTCCAGGAGATCTGGCCAGTGAAGGTAAGTTACTAATTTTGCAAAAAATCTAGTTGTGGCTCAATATTAGAAGAACCTTACATTTCTTTTATATACTTGTAATTGTGATTTTGCTGAGCCCCAGCCTCATTAGTAAGCTCTTTAGAAAAATTTTCTGTTAATATTTTTCACAACTCTTAACAGGGAAGCATTACTGGTTTTTTTTTTTTTTTTACTGTTAACAACTTAGACTGTGACTTATTAGAATTGATTGGAATTTCATTTTCGGTCTCTTTGGCACCAAAGCCGGTTCTTACAGTTCTCACATATTGTTTCACTCATGCTGCCTTCTTGAAAATTTGTTATTAAATATTATGACAGTCAACTGTGGAGGGAGTATGACTTACTAATAAGGTCCTCTGCTGATGGCATTTTATATTGTATCATTTTGTAAACAGTTTAAAATGTGTTTTTCATCCTTGACCCCCTTGCCAGGTAATTCTTTGCTATGGGGAGAACTTTCCTCTGCATCCTCAAGAGGATATTTTGCAGTATTAATGGTCTTTGCCTGCTGAATCACAGTAATGCCTTTACCCATAGTTTTTTTTTTTCTTGAGACAGGGTCTCACTTTGTAGTTCAGACTAGCCTCGGACTCACTATGTAGCCCAGGCTAGCCTTGAACTCATAGCAGTCCTCCTGCCTTTGCCTCCTGATTGCTCAAAACACAGGTGTGAACCGGGCATTGAGATACGTGGCACTGGGGATCGACCTTGGGACCTTGCGCTTGCAAGGCAGATACTGGAGCTACTGAGTTGAATCCCTGATTCCCATTCAACTGTAGTTTTAACACCCTAAAATGTTTTTAGGTGTTACCACAAGTCCCCTGAAGGACAAAATCATTTTCAGTGGATAATTACATATGTATTATTACGGAAAATGTATGCTTTTCTAAATTTTAAAAATACTTGGAAATATTTAAAAGTCTTAATGCTTTCAAAATAAATTTGCAACTTTTTGGTTTTTTGAGGCAGAGTCTTACTATGCAATTCAAGCTGGCCTACATCTCACAGTAATCCTCCTGCCTCAGTCTCCTTAGTGCTGGGATGATAGGCATGTGCCACCACACCTGGTTTAAATTTGTAAGTTTTAACTCTGATAATTCATATTACTAACTCAGTGTAAGTTAGATTTGGATAGATAGGCTCCCAGGAAGGTGGTTACATTCCTTTCACCCCTTTATATCCATTTTGGTAACTACCATTGATATTTTAGTAGGTATTGGTGAAATGGTGTTCTAGGTTTATGCATAAACTAATAATGATTGCATTATTAATTCAGCTATATTGAAATACATTGTGATGTAATTTTTGGTTTTCATCACATTTTAGAACAGTTTCAATCTTAAAAATTGGGTGCTCTTTAAAATGGTATGATACGGGCTAGGGAGTTAGCTCAGTGGTTCTGGCGCCTGTCTTGCAAGTGCAGGGACCCAGGTTCGATCCCTGGTAACCACATACCATACTGGGCGAGAAGACTTATGCCCAGCAGCAGTTATTACCACATACCACAGTGCCAGGTGTGGTGGCTCATGCCTGTAATCCCAGCACTTGGGAGGCAGAGGCAGGAGGATTGCTGTGATGTGAGTTTGAGGCTGAGCTCAGGGCCAGCCTGAACTACAAAGTGAGACCCTGTCTCAAAAAAAAAAAAAAAAAAAAAAAAATACCCCACAGTTGATTCTTTTTTTTTTCTCCCCCCCGGAGAAGACACCCAGTATTATGTGTGATTAGTGGGGATCGAACCCAGGCCCTTGCGCTTGCAAGACAGGCACCAGAACCACTGAGCTAAATCCCCGACCCCTCAAAGTTTATTTTTGGAGAACAAGATTAAAGTGTCCCTTGGAATATATATAATCATGATTACAGCTTCTGGATTAGTTTTCCTTCTATCTTCCTGCTCTATTTCTCTGTACTTTCTTACTTACTCCTTTTTTTCTTTTTACATTTAATGAATGACAACTGTTATCTATCAAAATTTTATTTTATCCCAGACACTTGACTGGTTTTTTTTTTTTTTTTAGGTTTTTTTGAGACAGGGTCTCGCTTTTGTGGTTCAGGCTGGCCCCGAGCTCAGCCTCAAACTCACATCACAATCCTCCTGCCTCTGCCTCCCGAGTGCTGGGATTACAGGCGTGAGCCACCACGCCCAGCATTGTGGTATGTGGTACTGGTTGCTGCTGGGTGTGGGTCTCCACACCCAGTATGGTATGTGGTTACCGGGGAATCGAACCCGGGCCCTTGCGCTTGCAAGACAGGCGCTGGAACCACTGAGCTAACTCCCCAGCCCTTGACTGGTTTTATATGTTATTTCTTTTGAAATTTCCTATGTACTTTGAGCTAAATATGCTCATTTTACAGAAGAAAATTGAGATTTAGAGAAGTCAAGTCATTAGCTGCGTGGGGTGATGCATTCCTGTAACCCTAGCACTTGGATTGGATGAGGCAGGAGAATTGCCACAAATTTGAGGCCAGACTTTGCTACATAGTGAGTTTAAGAGCATTGTCAACTATCTAGCAAGACTTGTCTCAAAAAAAAAAAAGCCATTTGCTCAGTAACTTACTTAATAAATATGCAAATTGATATGAAAATGTAAAGATGTCTGATTTCAATGCTGTATAAAGGTTGCCAGCTTCATAGCAGAATTACCTTTAAAAACAATACATCTAATCTTTCTTGCAGAATTAGTCTCTTGGCTCTAAGACTCAGAATTGGGGTTAAGAAGGAAAGTCCTAAGTTAAAATTGTTCAAATACTTTTCTGTTATATTCACTACTGTATTTGCTATTTATTTAACTTTGGTAAAGCCTCTTAACTTATCAGAAACCTTGATTTCTCATCTGTAAGATGTGCATTTCAATCTTTTTTTTTTTTTTTTTTTTTTTGAGACAGGGTCTCGCTTTGTGGTTCAGGCTGGCCCTGAGCTCAGCCTCCAACTCACATCACAATCCTCCTGCCTCTGCCTCCCGAGTGCTGGGATTACAGGCGTGAGCCACCACGCCCAGCACTGTGGTATGTGGTACTGGTTGCTGCTGGGTGTGGGTCTCCACACCCAGTATTGTTA
>PVIR01040345.1:0-13389 GCA_004026965.1 Petromus typicus | reverse complement strand
TTATCTGAAGCATTACTCACACCTCTAACTGAATGCCAAATTTCTCTAAGTTGGAAAATATTAGCAGAAATCATCTCTTATAAAAATTTTCACTGTTATACTCTTATACTCCTCCAACTTCTAGCTTGACCTATGAAGAGCTATCAAGACAGCTATAGAGGAGGTGAGTTGGAGGCAGTAACAGCTCTTTTACTAGCAAAGAATAGAAAAATCTCAAAAGTGAGGCCCATTGTCGGGGGGACTCGCACTGCCCTGGCTGACATCCAAGAATGAGTTAGTTTGTATTAGACACAAGTTGCATAACATTTCATTTTTGGAGTGGAGTTTTGAAACAAACTGTTAAATTTTTTCAGATTTAACCACTGATGATGGGGATGTTCTTTAAAAATATTAAATAGAAGGCTTGGATCTCTATAATAATTAATATAAAATATCTATTTTTCCTTAAATATTCTACTTTTCATTAAATTTTGCCTTAAAACAGCACTTAAAATTTTCATATGTGACCCTTTAGAGATGGAGTTATATATTTACTACTTTTGTGTTATGAATCTTTAATACACATGTCACTTTTAGATATCCATTTCATTTGATTTAAAAACATTTACCAAATAATTTGCCTCTAGATTTTAATGAGCAGATGATATCTACACTAGGCTTACAAACAGACTGGACAAAGTGTATTGATTATCAGACTATATAGAATTATCTATGCTACAAAGGCCAAACCCAAACAGATAAGTGGCTTGTCATATAAACATTTTTATGAGCCAGTGGAATGACCGTCCTCATTTGAAAGCAACCAGTATAAATTTGGCCCATACCACAGTGGGTGTGAAAATTGCAAGGTAAAATAAAACAGATGAGACCATTTAAGTTTGAAATGGAAGAAGAGATCACTGGCAACAGCTATTTACTTTCACAGACACTAAAATAGGGTGTTTTGTTGTGAAAACTATCAATACAGAGTGATGGATACCCTGCTTAAAGTGCCAATATGATGCCATTCTGAACTGCAAAACGATTTCATTACAAGTGTAGGGGGAACCTTTAAACATGACATTACGATGTGACTGTAATGTAAGATAACAATAGAAAAACAATTTCAGAGTAAGTGTACAGCAACCATAACCATGCAGTTAGAAGTCCACTGGAATGTGAGATTATAATAGCTCTACATTAAAATGGAGAAAAAGATATGGTCAATTGCTCTTAAAAAAAAAAAACTGGAAATAACTGAGGCCACATTTCCGCTCATGAATAATCAAGTCATAGGATGTATTTTAGGGAGGAGGGCAGCTCAACACCAGCGTATCTGGTCCTGATTCCCATTCTGGTGCGTATCCCCATCCTTTTCCCATTTCCTGAGGTGAAGTTGGAGACAGTTTTTGTCTGACCTTATCATTCTTCTCCAACCATACCACTTTGAGGCTCAGCTTCAAGTTCCAAAATACTTTCTTACATCTAGCCCTATGACTTGGTCACATTAGCCCCCTATAGGATATAATTTGGGTTCAAGTAGGATGATTTGCTATGGCTCATCTTGCCTCTAGATCCTTCTGTTACTGCTGTACCTCAGCAGAAAACTCACAGGTAAAAATGTAGTTTCTTAAATATAAGAAGATTTTTCATTTTCAAGTGCATGTATTGTCGAATTGAATGAACACTTTTACATTTATAAAATATAAATACCAGTTGTAGGGACAATGTATTACACTTAAACAGCTCAAGAACTTTGCTATCACACTCACTAGTTTTGACACTCTCATTCTTCTACTTGCTTGCTAGTGAAGATGGGAAGGCATTTCCTTACTTTATATAAGCCTTGACTTTCTTCTCTTCAAAAATGAGTCCAATGACAACATTTAATTCCCAAAGTAGTTGTAATAGAAAACACAGCTGTTTGTGAAATGTCTTGCATAGTGCCTGACCAACATAAAGATTGACAATATTTCTCATGATAAATATAGGAAAAGATTAAGGAGAGGTTATTGATCCTGGAGAGTGGAGTACAAGAGAGAGAAGGGGATTTAGTGACAGTGAGAGTGACCAAGTATGACTGTTAATCATACCGGGTCACTTTGAATGGATTAAGAAATACCTAGTGAGTTAATAAAGGGCAGTTCTGAATGTGTTTGTAGATAATTGATATGTGGGCTAAAAACGTGAAGCTGGGGGATGTACCTTGCTTGGGAGTGGCAGCAGCCAGTAGGTTTAGAGCTTTACTAGAATAAAAATGGAAAGAAGAGAGAAGTGTACCTGTTTTCAAGAGGTCTACAATATTTCTTCAGCTTTTCAAAGCAGACTCACACCTACAGCTTTCCCGTGAGCTTCAGGGCCTTCAACTTTGGATGGTATTGCATCCTCAATCCCTCCTGTTCTGTGGTTTCTGTCGTCTTGGATTGAACTGCTACTAGATCTTCCAGCTCTCCAGTATGCAGACCACCATGGTGGACTCTCCTGCTTCACAGCCTGTAATCCTACCTAATAAATCTTGTGTGATTATGCATATATTTTTTATTGATTCTGTTTCTTTAGAGAACCTTAACTAATGCTCTATATGATTAATGAGATGATTTCTCCATAATCTTTACATACTTAAAATTTATTTTTGAGCCACTCTAATTTAATTTTAATTAGAGAGTTTCTTAGTCTTGATTATCTAGGGCGTGCTTGAGTTTTCCAACTCTTCTTGCCATTTCGCATCTTTGAGGTTTTGTGTTTGTCCATAGATACTGACTTACTTGGTACGGCCCTTTCTGTCAGAGTGGGACAGTCAGTCCTTGGAAAATTATGTGGCCATGGCCTGAGCTATCTGTCACTGGACCTCTTTCCTCTAAGCTTCTAGTTTGCCACCTTAAATAATCTCATCTTGGATCACACCCCGAGGCTTCCATTTCCCAATAGCTGAGGTTTATGTAACAGTGTATAAACAAGGATTTTGTTCTACCCTTGATCCAGTTTTACATCTCTTCATCTGTATCAGACTTGAAGGACCAACTCACTAAGATCAAACACAGTGTTATGAGCATAGGATAAAATGTTTTCTTCCTCAATATTACATTCTGGTAAGGTTCTTTATTTGAACTGTGGTTTCAGTGTTTGTGTAAAGCCCTGATTGGTTTATAAAGCATTCTCTTGAAGAAATTACTTAGCTGTGAAACTATGTTTTTGTAGTACTCAGGTTAAATGGCCTCATTCACCATGGCACTGAATAATTTCCTTAAAAGTCTTTCCATGAGCACGAATCACCACAGGGATAACTCACCATCCTGAACTTCTTCAGATGGAAATCCGGTTGAATATTCTTTTTAGTCTTAGTTCCTACTAGACCCAAAAGTTCAAGTTGATTTATAAATGGTTTTTGGAGTAAATTTAATGTGTACTATAAAACAGCCCCAATTATTCCAGGCAGCATGATCCGGGAAGATTTGCACGGTAATCCTGCAGTGTGACTGGTCTGCATTTAGCCCACAGTGAGCGCCGTCGTAGAAATGTGGAAATGAGCAATAGGAACCTACTGTGGCAGGTGGGTTGGGGGAACATGTTTGTTATGTGTCTACTGTGTATTAGCTTCATATAGCTGACTCAGTTCATTTAACCTTAACATCATCTCTCCCAGTAGGCATTGTCATCCATATTTTAGAGAGTGGCACACGTGACAATATCAAGGATAGCATCTGAATGCGGCTGTCTGGTTCTGAATCCTCTACTCTTTTCCCTGTATCACGTTGCTTTCCTGTGTGGCGATTCAATTGCAATCCTGTAAAGAAGAAAAGAGAACAGTCTGGTGGCAAGGAAATCTGTGATAACATTTATGTGAGATAAGTGGAAAGTCCCAAAGGGCCTCGAGGAGGGTTCAGTCCGTCCTGGGGCACTGGTCTTTGTCTTTCCTCATCTGCTCTTTGGGGATACTCTTTGCGTTTTCCCCAATTGGCAAGTCTCTTTACAAAACAGTAATTGTTGCCTAACCAAAAACTCAGTCTTTAGATTATTCACTATTTTACAGATCATTCTATCTCCTCCTCCACAGAATGGATGACTTTTTTCTCTTCATCGGTCTTAAAATTCCATTTACTCTTTTAGCTCATGACAAATTCACTTTTTGGAAATACTTCCTTTGTCTGAATTAGGACCACCATCTCTCACTTATCTCTGCATATTGCTCAAACATTTTTTTTATATTTTAAAATCTATTGTCTAGCATGTCTGAGAGTCCTAACAGTGAATAAAGGTGTATTTTTATCTGGAATGTGGACATTTCTGGGCACAATGTCTCACTATTAAGGACCTGATAGGAGACCACTTATCAGAGAGATGAAGTCCCTTTTGGAAGCAGGGGCAGGGCTGAGTAAGACAGAGAATCAGAAACACATGCCTTAACCCCCAAACCCATCATTTTTTCTAATAGGATGCTTTTTTCCTTTTTTTGGTAATTCATCCATTTCTTCTGCTCCTGTGCAGTCATGTTTGTGTCAAAAGGTGGTAGGACAAGGAAGAGAACATAACTAAGATGTCTGAAAGTTGTTTTTATATAAATTTGCTGAGATTTTGGGGAGAAGATGGTAGCATCGCTTGACAGCACCCTGTGGAGTAGCCTTGTAAGCATGTGGCACTGCTCTTACCACACAGCAGAGTGAGCTCACTGGGCCTGGGGAGGTCACAGCCTGGCTGTGGGTCACCACAGACCTGGGCACAGCACCTCTGTACCTGAGTTCTGCTCATTCTCACAGGAAGGAGTATATTCTGTGGTCAGACATCCACAATTTCATATATCATCAATAGGCACAGAGGGCATCTCCCAAGTGGATACACTATGTACCTTTTTTAGTGTATATAGATTGTTATAATGAGTGATGCAAAACTTATGAAAAGGATTATGGAGTTGAAAGCTACTTGTATTATTTTTTTCAAATAACACACACTAAAAAGTACCTCCTTTCAAATGAATTCAGGTGAATATGAAAGTTTGTAATGCTGAAAAGGTGTTCCCATAGTCACAGAAGCTGTGACTGTTGAGGGGTGGAGCTAGTGACATCTGGTGGTGACAGCTCCTACCGGACAGATCAGCTGGAGGAGAGCATCTCCTGGCCATTCTTTACCACTGAATACACAAGCAGCAGTGCTTGGCATTTAGTAAATACTGAATGAGTGAATACAATTTGGGCTGTCAAATGCCTGCCCCTTCTACAATTGCATTCTGATTTATTATACAGAGTTCCAAGGATAGGCCAGCCTCCACAGAAACAAGAGCCAGAAAGAGACATGTACTATTCTCTCAGTACATAGGTGTGATCAAAACATGCAATTCAAATTTATGTCACTGGATGTGGCATCATGTGACTTTTCATCCTTTCCCCAAGTCAAAATGACTTGGATAGGTGAAAATTTTGCGTCAATTTAAGGCGCTGAGGCAGTCACAATAGCACTACTAAATACATGAAGAGAAGACTTCCAGGACCATTTAAAACAGTGGCAAGAATAATGGAGTGTGTCTGAAGTTAGGGAGTATATTTTGAGTGAGATTAATGGCAATGTGTCTTTTATGTATTAAAAAATTAAACAAGCACTGTAATTTTACTCATACTTTTGGTCAATACTATGTTGATATATTTTTCAGTAGTATAATTATGTGGACCAGTTTACCTACTGGCATAAGAACTTGTCCCTACCCAACAAGTCAGTTGAGATGGTAGTTATAATTTTAAAAATTGATTTTATTGGTACATTTTATATACACTTATGATCACAATCAACATTGAGCATTTGTACCAGTACATGGCACACCTTAATTCTTATTTTTCCTCCTTCCCTTGCCCACCCTACAACCCTCTCCCTCCCACATAATAAGCCTTGTTTCCTTTTTAATCAATATTTTCCTTCCCTTCTATACTTACTCCTACCTCTTTTCCCTTTGAATATTTTCTAACTATTTCTAACTATTTCATAATATCTAACATACATTTTAGTACTCATTTACACCTGAAGTTTCTCATCCCAGAGTGGCAATTATAATTTAATTTAGTGCACATAACTTCTGACTGCCAGCATAAAACCTTAATATTTTACAAGAAAAAATGACCTATACTTTTTGAGTTTCTTTCTCTGTTTCAAATATAACTTTAATTTTGATTTAAAGCAAAATATCTTCACTATTGAAATCTTCAAATGGGCTAAATTATATAAAAAGTATGATTTTAATGAAACTATTTTCTGTGAAGAGGCATCAGCTTTGATTGACTTCTATTTTTTTTTTTTTTAACACTGGGGCTAGATTTCAGGACCTTGCACTTGAGAAGCAGATGTCAGAACCACTGAGCTAAATCCCCAGGAAACAGGTGTCCGCTTTGGTTATGACATGAGTTAGGTCTTCTAATCTTCTTTCATGTGTACACCAGAGATCGTCTTCCAAACTCCACTGGACAGGTCAAGAGTGACAATTTTTCTCAAGCTTCCTTTCTACACTTCTGGGGTGGTTATCTCCCAGGAATTAGGCAGCCCTAGTATGTAAAAACTCAATTTACACTCATGAAAACATTTTTTACATTGAACCAACATTTACAGTATTGAAACATCATGGGGGAGGGATTATAGGAGCAAGAGGAACCATAAAATTCAAAAAAGTGTAAATGAGTTAGGATTTACAAACGTGTGATAGGTATTGTGAAATAGTAAGACAATATTCAAAGGGAAAAGGGGGATGGGGGAAGACTAAAGAAGGGAAAGAAAAAAATCTGATGATAAAAGAAAGAAAACAAAACTTATATATACAGGGGGTGGGGAATTTGGGGAGGCAGGGGAATGGGAAAAGTGAAAATTAAGTTGTGTGAAGTACTGGTACAAATTCTCAATGCTGACTGTGATCACAACGTGCCTATAAAATGTACAAATAAAACCAATTTTAAAAATCCCAGACGATTCCAGATGAAAGGGAGTTTAGAGGTCGTCACAGTACAATTTGCCCATTTTGTTACCTTTTGTAATTTTCAAATGTTAAGTGACTGCTACTACACAAAATTTCCAGTTAGTTCTAGAGTTAAATCACCAGATTTTACTGCCTCAAACCTCTATTCACTAGGGGCATATTATTTATCATCTATTTAACCACATTCTTGCTATATGGTCCAGGCTGGCCATGAACTCGCTATCCCCCTACCTCAACCTCCTGAGTACTGATATTACAGGCATATGGGATGGTGCCTGGATTTTCTGCATACTTTGAATTTGCCCAGGGCTATTTCTTCTACCATTGGATGACCTGACGATTCTATGTAAAGATGCTCTCTATTGGTCCCTGTAAAGTCTCTTTCCATATGTTATAGGAGTCTTGCCTTTTGGGGAAGCATCAGATAACTCCATTGCTCCTGAATTTGGTTAGATATGATATGGGAGATCTGGCGGAATACTAGTAGGTAAGGAAGTGATGGGATTAGTATTTATTGTTATTCCACAGGTTGGTCTTGCAAACTTTGGTTGCTGTGTGCTCTGAAAGCTGCAGTTCCTGGGGGAGCCCCTTTCCTTCAGCTGTAGTTGTTTCCTTGGGTTCTCATAACCACTTGTTTTCTCTGTCCACTCAGCCCTGAATCTGCACTTACTTAGTTCAATGTGCTTCACTTTTTCTTACTGGTTCTCCTTAATGCTATCCATACATTCTAAACCATTCCTTCATCATTTTCTCTTTAATAATTCTCACTGAGTATATATATATTTTTCTGAATTAAAAACTGATATGAAGACATTGGCTTAGGGAAAGACTTCATGAACAAAACCTCTATAGCACAGGAGTTGGCAGAAGAAATGCGACCTCATTCTTTTAAAAAGCTTCTGCACAGCAAAGGAAACCACTAACAGAGCAAAAAAGCAACCAACAATGTGGGAAAAAATCTTTACCAGCTGTTCCTCAGACAAAGGGTTACTATCTAGAATATATAAAGAGTTCAAAAAAATCAGTCCACCCAAATTTAAAGACCCAACTCAAAAATGGGCATCTGAAATGAATAGACGTTTTTCAGAGGAAGAAGTAAGAGCAGCTAAGAAGCATATGAAGAAATGCTCAACATCATTAGTCATTCAAGAGATGCAGATGAAAACAACATTGAGATTTCATCTCACTCCACATAGAATGGCTGCCATTTCAGAATTAGCCAGCAACAAATGTTGGTGAGGCTGTGGAGAAGAAGGAACCCTTCTCCACTGTTGGTGGGACTGTACACTCGTACAACCCCTGTGGAGAACAGTTTAGAGATTCCTCAAAAAGCTAGGATTGGAGGTCCCATTTGACCCAGCCATCGCTCTGCTAGGTATATACACAAAAGAATTAAAAGACTCATATCAGAGTGATATATGTGCACCCATGTTTATAGCAGCTCAGTTTGTGATTGCTGTATCTTGGAAACAACCTAAATGTCCATCAACTGGAGACTGGATAAAAAAAGCTGTGGTTCTTTTACAGAATGAAATATTACTAACCGTAAAAATGATAAGTTTGAATCATTTATCCTTAAATGGACATACTTTGAGGATATCTTCATAAGTGAAATAAATAGGTCACAGATAAGTAAATATAGCATCTTTTCTCTGGTATGAGAAAATAAAGATGTAAATGAGTTCTAGAATGTATGTTATATATTGTGAAATAGAAAATACTCAAAGCAAAATAGGGTGAAGGGGAAAATAGTGAGATTATAACAAAAAAGAAAGGAAACAAAGTTTATGTATATGAGGGTGTGGTAAGGTGGGTAAGACTATGGGAAAAAAATGAGAATTAAGTTGTGACATATACTGGTACAAATTCTCATTGTTGAGTGCAATCATGATGTGTATATGAAATGTACCAATAAAGCTTTTAATAAAAAGAACCATATAAGAAATTGGTGGCAAGTATGTGAACAAATGAAAACTCTATACCTTGAATGGATTGTATATCAAATGGTGATTATGAAAAATAGTTTAGGAGTGTCTAAAGAAATTAGAAACAGAATACAATATGAGTCAATAATTCCAATTCTAAATATGTACCCTAAAGAAATGAAGTGATCATTTTGTAAAGACATATGCATTCCTGATTTTATTGCATCATTAGTCACAAGAGCCAAGATATAGAATTAACTTGTGTGTATATCAGTGTTTGAATACAGACTGTAGCTTGGGGGACAGCATGTTAGGAGAAATAAATCAAGCATAGAAACAAAGTTTGTATGTGTAATCTAAAATATTTTACTACACAGAGGTAACAAAACAGTGCTTATCAGTGGGCAGGCAGTAGGGAAAGTAGGAGATGGGGAGATACAGGTGAGGGGATACCAAGCAACAGGTAAGTAGGATGGCCAAGTTCAAAGATCTAATTCAAAACATCAGAACCATAAGTTGTAAAATTATACTATTTTGGGGGTTCATGCTAAATGAATATTTTTTAGATGCTTCTGTCACAAAACCCAAAAGTTCTATAACTATGTGAAATGAAAAAAGTTAAATTGTTTCATTATAGTAACCATGTTATGATCTATATATATGGCATACTTTCATGTTGTATATATTGAATAAACACAATAAAATTTATTTAAAAATCATTAAAAAATGATTTCCTGGGTTGGGATATAGCATGGTGGTAGAATCCTTGCCTAGCTGTGAGGCCCTGGTACAAGGTAAATTGGAAATTTTTTCACAATGAGAGCAATCCTGTAGAACTTTAGGAACAAGTCCACTTAAATAGATATTTTTAATACACTTCAACTACACTACGGATGGCAAAGGCTTTTGTGGCTAGTGGCTACTGCTTAATATACTGTTTCTATGGTAAATTGTACTCCAGATCAATCTCCTATTTCCTGTTAGTGTGTAAGCTTCTTCAAGTGAAGACAAGTTGTAACTTGTCCATGGTTTAATGCCCCAAAACTTTGCACACTGCCTGCTATACATGCAAGTTCTTTGCATGAAGATATATAAAGATATCATCTTCCTTGAGGGCTGCATAGGCTGACCAAAGAGACTGACAAGCAAACCTTTTAAACCATGATGTAAGGCAAAAGGTGATATAGAGAGGCTGTGGGGAAAGTGTTTTCAGGATCACAGAGAAAAGGAGAGGCCAAGGAAATCTCAACAGGTCATGTGGGTAGAGTGAAGGGGTGACGTCACCTTCTAGACTCTTCTTCAGAAGCTTCTTATTCAGAGGTGTAAGTTCAAAACTATGGATTCTTAAGTAAACCTTTGTAAAACAATCCTTCTAAAAGCTGATCATTACAGACGTATGCAAAGTCTTCCTATTTCTTGATTCTGATATTATATTTTCCTTCTATTCAGAGAAAAGTAAAGAATTTTGAATCTGAAATTTCTGAGTGTTAGATATATTTGAAAGATATTAAAACTTGTTGAAAAGTGATAAAAATCTGGTAATTCAAGAGTACATTTTTTTTAAAAAGTTTTTTGAGACAGGATCTCACTTTGTAGTTCATGTTGGTCCTGAACTCACTATGTAGCCCAGGTAAGCCTTGAACTCTTGGCAATCCTCCTGCTTCTGCCTCTTAAGTGCTGGGATTATAGGCATGAGCCACCATGCCCGGCCAAGACTACACTTTTCGAGCATCAAGAAACTTAGGTGAAATTAATTTCATGGGAAAAAAAATAGAAAAAGCAAAAGGAAAATTTGTTACATTCCCCACCAGAGGGAGACAATTTTTTTCCTTTCAAAATCTAAATTCTGATTAACAAATATTTGAAAGGTACATGGTTTACCAGAGCTGATGAATATACAGGGGAAAAAACAACAAACTTAGAATTTAATTTATTTACTTTTGTCTTTTAATATCAAATTATTTTCAAGATCTAAGTTTGGCTCTTGCCAGCACAGGAAATGCTACTTAACATGCATGGAACTTTAGGAGCTACTCAGTATTTCAGTGTCAACTTTATCTCTAATTATATCAGTATGGATTCAGATAGGACACTGATAATACGACAACATGGAATAATTTCACATTGGTTACTTCCTATAGCATGACATTTACAAATCAACCCTAAGCTAATAGAGACAAGAGGCATGGTGGTGGCGAAGAGGATAACAATGTCTTTTCCCATTGGCAAGAATAGAGATATTGAAATAAACTAAAGCCCAGACAGCCGCTTTTCAATACACTTTAGCTCTCGGAAAGAGAACTTGGCTTACAGTAGTTGATAATTTAGGAAAAAATGAGACATGAGTAGTCATTCCTTTCTGCAGTGTATATGTGCTTAGGATAATTAAACATTTTATCAAAAATTTAGAAAATTGTCTAGAGATTCATAGTGTAAAATCTACTGTACTTTTAAAAAGTCCAATTTCATGCCCAATTTAATAGAAACAGTATTAGATCTACGTGTCCAGTGTAGTTAGTTGAACTTTTCATTCTTCTCAAAAGTCCTTTTTGGAAACTAGTTCAGACCTGACCTTGTGTAAATGCTTTTTAAATTACTCCAAATCATTTTACAAATCCAATTAGCACACAGTCAAATCTTTTCAGCTCAGCTCATTTGACATAGGGTGCTGCTGAAGTACCCTTCCCGCTCTTGTGGTTCCTATTTAGTTCTCTTTGTCATGTCCAAAATATGTGCAACTAAAATATGAAATAAATTGCAGAGGTTGATGTTTAAAAGCAGGGTAACGGAGAGGCACCAGGCAAAGGACTTGTCTGGATAGGAGCTTGGGCTTCTCATCGTCATTCAGTGAAAGTAAATGGAAGCTTTGGAAGAGCACCCAGTGTCACTTTACTTGACTGAGGAATCATTTAATCAGCAAGCACACTTAATAATTTTGCTTTTCTGTTTGTCAAGATCTCAATATTTTTTCAATATGAGGTCTGCTCCAGTGTACTTTACATGACACTTTATAATTAGTGGTACTTGAGAATTTGGCAGTTTTAAAAATTCATACAACATTCTTAGTTACAATTTATAAATGATTTTAAAGTGTAATTAACATTCATCTTTACAAGTTATATGCAAACAAATATGCAAATTTAGAAATAAATATGCAAACATATAAAATGTTTTTGAATTAAGTAGTCCTTAACATTTTTAATGAAATCAATATTTTATTCATATTTTGCACACAATTTTGAGTACTTACTGATTGTGGGGGGGTCCACCACATATAGGTTTTTGCTTATGGCACTTCTAACTACCAGTATCAGGAGGGAAATGAGAATAAATTTCTTCCTTTGATACAGGCTGAAAAAATGCTTTAGCAGACAAATGTGATAGGTGCTGTAATTAGATTTGATGAAATTAATAAGGCTTTTTTTTCTTTTAGCTTCTTGAACTCTTACACTTGCCTGTTTGTGACACAAAACCCATTTGGGTCTCAGGAATAAAAAGGTAAGGGCTTGAACCAAATGCCCTCAACTTATGAAGCTGATTGCTGATCTGGCTGACACACTGGGTTGGCAGCTATAGGTTTTTAACAATGTAAAACCCAAAGGCAGAAGAATGCAGAGTTCGGTATCGAATAGCAAAGTATTATTGGGAAATGCATCTTACAGGAGAAATTACTAAGCAAAGTTAGAGTTCCAAGTTTAGTTATTACTATTTTTTTTTTTTTTTTTGAGACAGGGTCTCACTTTGTAGTTCAGTCTGGCCCTGAGCTCAGCTTTGAACTCACAGCAATCCTCCTGCCTCTGCCTCCCAAGTGCTGGGTTTATAGGGGTGAGCCACCATGCCCGGCACCGTGGTATGTGGTACTAATTGCTGGTGGGCATGAGTCTCCATGCTTGGCATTATTGTATGTAGTTACCCAGGATCAAACCTGGGGTCTTGTGTTTATAAGGCAGGTACCAGAACCACTGAGCTAAATCCCTGGTCCTACTTCTTTTTTTTTTTTTAAACAACCTCTACTGAAAGGTTAACTGACTCAGAATCTTAGTTTACATCTTCCACACTCATGTTAGAACTCAGTTCGTCTCTGCAAGTCACGTGCCTCACTACCAATCTTCTCTGAAATTGTGTTATACTATAAGTCAATCAGGTAAAATTTAGGTTCCAATTAATGGCAAGGATAATCCGTAATGCTGTCAAGGGTACAAAGGAGCATTATGTAGTTTAGTTCTAAAACAGTCTATAATTTTTACATGTTACCTTTTATTTTTATTTTTAAATCATACATTTCCTGAAGGACAAAACCCTCACTTGTCAAAGGGACAGTGAGACAACTTATTTTGAAGAATGTTTCTGATAAATTTGTAGGGGGGTCGCTCACTGGAATGCCGCATAAGAATGATTCTGAGGTTGTGTGGCATTAGCAGTATTACCAACTCTATCCTCTTTGTCATTCTTTCTCAACGTAGAATCCTTTTCATAAAAAGCAGGATATATTTTATTAGGGAAAGAAAGCTTTGTGAAGCACTTAACGTGCCTTTTTTT